>JAJJWW010017209.1:0-92199 GCA_023531295.1 Papaver armeniacum
GTGTAGTCACACACGACAGAACACACATTCACGTTGGAGTACACAAGGCTGGTATTGGGTCCAAACACCGGTACTGATCAAGTTTCAAGTCCGGTGTTGATCAAGTCACAAGTCCGGTATTGCTCAAGTCTCAAGTCCGGTGTTGATCAAGTCTCAAGTCTGGTGTTGATCAAGTCTCAAGTCCAGTATTGATCAAGTCACAAGTCCGGTATTGCTCAAGTTTCAAATCTGGTATTGATCAAGTCACAAGGTGGTATTGAATAAAGCAGACGCACGCAGCTGGGTCGGTTTTGGTCCGAAACACATGGTCGACGTTGATCGAGCACGCAATGGGTCCCACTTGATCCCGGCCCAGATTGGTCGAAGCAGACACAGCCTTCCCCAATCAAAGCTCTCTCTCCAGAAGAAGGCGTTTCAGCTCCAACACTTCAACGCTCTCCCGGGCCTGCTCCAGAAGCTGCTTATTCGCTTTCTACAGGACCCACATTTACATTTGAGAACACAAGACGCAGCGGAGCCACGATTAACCAAAAACAGGCACATCAAGCTCATGTTCGATCAAGCAGGTGCAGTAGCCCCATGAGGCAAACAGGCGTAATGATCCATCGAAGCGTGCAAGACCGACATCATGCTAGGGAACACTCGCTGGACGCCTCTTGAACGTGACATGCTCAGGGACAGGATGACCCGTCTATCCTGGTAACATCTAACTTTGTCTCATAAGATTTGTCTTTAACTGTCACCATCTCATGCCTACCCCACAATGGTGTAACTATTACGTGCTAGGCAGGGGACTTAATGTTGATGGTGGATTTTCATTTAAGGTTAAAATTGTAAAAAACCAGAAAATCATGCGCTGACATCTTATAAAAGATAAAGCCATTAATAAGTGTTGGATACTCCTTCACTTTACTAATTCACCTAGAATGGAGCATGTGGCAACAATCTCATTATGTGAATACACGAAATTCATCCAGGTTGGAGCATGTAGCAACAATCCCATATACCTTGTGAATTTCTAGCATTATTAATTAATGCGCAATCAGCCTTGTATTTCCTGTACTCATTATCAGTGCGGCATGACGACTGAGTGTTGCTCTTATAGAACAACATGAACCTCCAAGCATTATAATGAAACCATGTACGAAATAAAATACAGTGCCGACTCTCGGTGTGTTATACTAGCCCGATTGAGCCCCTCTCGGTGTGTTATACTAGCCCGATTGAGCATCGGGTGACCGTATCGGTCCGGATATGATCACTGATCATCCAACTCCACAAGCATGATTGGATGACCCGGATCAATTCCATCACCCCCAAATAGGTATGGAATATCCACTGCCAGAACCGCCCGCGGACCCGCATGGTCGGCCTCCCTCCATTGGCATAGCTTGCCAAAACGTCCAAACCATAGCAAGTATGGGCGGAAAACCTAAAATTAGGGTTTACGGCATATTACATGTGTCGCAAAAGCAGTCTTAACCATCCATCTTCCTGTATAGATGGAGGGTGTAGATGTAGATTCAAAGGGCCCGAGCATGTCAACACAATCACCGTGGGCGCCTACATACCACGACCAATCGGTCGGGACCAACCATGGTTGGTTATCCTAATTCGTGCGCCCAAACAGAGCATGGTAACACGGCCGTGAAACCCAAATTAGGGTTTTGAGCATCACGAGCGTCCATCTTCTCCAGCACGAATGGAGGGTCCAAGATTAGATTAAGCAGGTCCGGTCATACCAGCATGACCACCGTGGACCCATCTATCCCCTCACCCGATCGTCCAAGGCATATCACGCCTGGTCATTCCAAGACGCGCGCCCAAACTAGCGTGGTCGCACCTCCCAAACCGCATGGCCCAGTCTCGACCGCTCAATTTCTCCGGACGATTTGGATGGCTCAGATCACGTTTTCATGGGATATTCAGGTATAGGCGTGAACACCAGCCTACCACTTACACGCCAGACCGGTCGGCCAAGACCGACCAAGTTAGGTCATCTTGGAACGCGCGTCGGAAGTGAGCATGGTGCGCGGCTTTTTGCGGTACCAAATTCCCATTACAAAATCGATCTCCACCACTCCTCTTTGCCGGTCAAATTGAGTGGCCTAGATCGCACCTTCATGGGACAGTGAGATATGGACGTGTACACCGGTATGTTGTCTACACGCATTCCTGGTCGGTCCTTTCCAAAAACCTTCCCATGCTTGGTTTCGACCACGCTGAAGAGTGATGCTTGCGCACCTCTTCTAAAAACCCTAATTCATTAACGGTCGCAGATGAGTGTCTCAAAGATCATCTCGTCAGTCCAACTTCACCATCTTGGTTATACAACCACGGTCAGGAGTTAATTGGTCGGTGAGGCGTCACCACCCATCACTTTACCACACCATGATGCAGTACACGCATAAAATACACATGATACTTCACAAGTATCAACTTCACGAATAACGTGATTATTCAATTCAGCATTACATGCTACCTTTCATGGATCCACGATCCACATATTCCAGACATCAATCATGTCACAAATTGGGGGAATACATACTGGGGTATTGTTCTGGCGGTTTACAGCGTGCAGCGTGCAACGTGCCATCACAAGAACGTGTTAGGAAGTTATGGACGGTTAGTGGTAACAGGAGAAGTGGGCAAGACTGATCGTGTAACACTGACACACAACTCCACTACTCCATCACTCCACTTCCTCCACTTCCCACGAGAGACTTGGATAAGGCTCAATGACTTGTATAAATAGGTTCTCCTCCCTATTTCCACCAACAAGGGCAAGTCCAGACAAAAAACAGAAACCAAGTGTTAATACACCAGAACTGATAGCTTGCATCCTGTAAGCCGGTTCAGTTTTCTGTTACAAGTCATAAGTAAGCCAACACCTTCACAATCTCAACACCTTCTTCGCTTCCCTCCCTAAGATCAACCCCATCTCCTTCACTTTGTGACCGAAACAAGTCTGGAACGGCCATTTCTTGGTTTAGGTCGGACTTGCACAGATTGATTTACGAATCTATAAGCACTCACCGTGCAGTGCATTTGTTTAGGGTTTAGATTCATTCCTCATCCACACACCCCAAATTACCAAATCCGGCAGGAATAGTTTTCACCCATAAACACCGACCATGCGGGGTCCGCGTTGGTTCGGCAGTGAATATTCCATACCTGCTTGGGGGTTATGGAATTGATCTGGGCCATCCAATCACGCTGGTGAGGTTGGATGAACGAGATCATATCCAGACTGATACGACAGACCGGATGTTCAATCGGGCTAGTATAACACACCGAGAGTTCTCAATCGGGCAAGTATAACACACCGAGAGTTGCAACCTGTACGGGTATTTCGTACATGCTTTCATTATAATGCTTGGAGGTTCGTGTTTCTCTGCTGAGAGCAACACTCAGTCGTCATGCCGCACTGATAATGAGTACAGGAAATACAAGGCTGTTTACGTATTAATTAATAATGCTATAAATTCACAGGGTATATGGGATTGTTGCTACATGCTCCAACCTGGATAAATTTCGTGTATTTAATTCACAGAATGGGATTGTTGTCACATGCTCCATTCTAGGTGAATTAGTAAAGTGAAGAAGTATTCAACACTTATTAATGGCTTTATCTTTTACAAGATGTTAGCGCATAATTTTCTGGTTTTTACAATTTTAACCTTAAATAAAAATCCACCATCAACATTAAGTCCCCTGCCTAGCACGTAATGGTTACATCATTGTGGGGTAGGCATGAGATGTTGATAGTTAAAGACAAAGATTATGAGACAAAGTTAGATGTTACCAGGAGAGACGGGTCATCCTGTCCTTGGAGCATGTCACGTTCAAGAGGCGTCCAGGAGAGTGTTCCCCTAGCATGATGTCGGTCTTGCCTGCTTCGATGGACTGTTACGCCTGTTTCGTTCGTGGGGCTACTGCACCTGCTTGATCGAACGTGGGCTTGATGTGCTTGCTTGATCGAACGTGGGCTTGATGTGCCTGTTTTATTCGAATACCAGCTTTGTGACTTTGATCAATACCAGACTTGAAACTTGAGCAATACCGGACTTGTGACTTGATCAATACCGGACTTGTGACTTGATCAACACCGGACTTGAAACTTGAGAAATACCGGACTTGTGATTTGATCAATACCGTACTTGTGACTTGATCAACACCGGACTTGTAACTTGATCAACACCGGACTTGAGACTTGAGCAATACCGGACTTGTGACTTGATCAACACCGGATTGAAACCTGAGCAATACCGGACTTGTGACTTGATCAATACCGGACTTGAGACTTGAGAAATACCGGACTTGTGACTTGATCAACACCGGACTTGAGACTTGAGCAATACCGGTATTTGGACCCAATACCAGCCTTGTGTAGTCCAACGTGAATGTGTGTTCTGTCATGTGTGACTACACATCTCACGCGTTTTTATACAATATCTTGACTCATGTTTTTTATTGTAGAATGAAGAAAAGAACTCCTGTTGAGATGTCTTGGGGATAATGCTGGTGCCAAGTCAGGAGGTGTTGACAGCTTCAAAGATATGTCAAACATTGATGATGAGTTGTTCACCGCGCCCTTTCTATTATATGAAAATATCCATTCCACAAGATAACCCTTCTCCTATCGACTTCAAGGTTTTTCATGCTCCGCTGGGCCCTCATGAAGAATGGATGAGACGTATGTTGAGAAATGAGTACATCAAAGATAACTTGACCAGAGTGCAGATTATTGATGCAGCTTGAGTGTTGAAATGGCTCGAGAGGATGTTAAAGTGGTTTCTGGTGCGAACGTTGAGGTGGATCCTGGAGAGAGTGTTGAAGAAGGATTCTGAAGCGAATGTGGGTCCCGGAGAGAGCGTTGAGGCGGCTCTTGAATAAACCATTGAAGTAGCTTCTGCTAGAGGGAGCGTTGAAATGTTTCCCTCTTCAGTTCGATTTACCCTTGCGAATTCCATGCTTATTAACTGACCATCTCTCTCATGTTGAAGAATTCCTTGACTGACGGTGAAGGAACTTCATGCTGAGCCTCAGTCCCCAAGCGTGGTTTACATGGTTTTTTCATAGTGGTTTTTGTCGAGCCAGATATGGAATATCTTGGACATTGTTTCATCATTGTGGGAGTCGTGCATGTGGTACTGGAGTTGGAGTTGACGGACGCGCAGGATGTTGTATCTCGGTGGTTTTCCTCTTGCCGCTTGAGGAACCGCTTACTGTAAGGTGAAGGTTGTATCGATTGTTGGTGAGATATATGCCCCTACAAACATTATGAGGCTCTTCATTACAGGCGAGGCTGGTTCTTTCTATCGGGGCATATGTTGTTGTAGATGAGCGTTCAACAGCTCCAGAGGATGACCAAAAGCGCGGATTCTCCAACATAGCATGATCGACATGTACCACTTTGTCGATAAAGTGACTCGCCGGATCTTGTTCGACCACATGCGATAGAGTGACTCGCCCGGATCTTGCTCGATATGACGCATGGACATCGTTATCTTCTTGAGGCTACTCCCTTGAGGTATCGGCTCCAGTGGAAGATTGCCGTCATAGAGCATTGATACGTTGCGCCGGCATTCTTTAAACCAAATGGAAGTATGGTATAATAAAAATTTCTGTGAGGAGTTCAAAAATCTATCTTACTTGCATCATGCTCGTACATCCTTATCTGGTTGTAGCCGCTACATCCATCCATGGATGAGAACATGCCGTGACCGCTGGTTGCATCTACTAACACGTCGATGTTAGGTAGAGGAAGATCGTTTTTGGAGCAGCACCTGTTCAAGTATCTGAAGTCTATGCAACACCTGATCTATCCATTTTCCTCGTGTCTGAACTACAACTGTTTAACCGACTTGGATCCAGGTATGACATGTAGATGATGGGTGACCAATTTTCGTCTAAATCCGGCATTTCTTCATATCTCCAAGCGAATATGTCCTGGTACTCTTTGAGAAGTTCTACGAGCTTCATGTGTTTATCCGTACACAAGGTTGGTGATGGAGATAGGCCTAGGAGATTCCTCAACGATTTCAATCTCATCGGTTGTGGAGTTGGTGCCATCTTGCATTTGTTGTGGAGCATCTAGCACTTGTTCTTGTGGTTCGTTCTTTGTTGTAGCATTCTATTGGGTGGAGAGACGGGGTATGGTCTCCCCGCTAATTGATAATGGCAAATGTCGGTATACCGTTTTCCCATTCTGGTCACGACTCGCCATAAAAGTTCGTTCCCTCTTCGTGTAAACGTGGGTCATGGCTTCACAGGATGGAGAAGAATGCTTCGTCAGCAAAGATGCATCGTGGGTTTTAGCCCTCAATGATGCAAGACGGTCTTCTTCCTGAATTGACGCACACGTGGGGAGTGGGACGCAATGAACTTGTCTGATTCTTTCCGCGGAGCTTCTCCCGTATGTGCTGGTTTGGTGATAGACGGTGGTCCTCCTCTTGTGCCTCCGGTTCCTCGTCCTGATGAAGGATTGAAAGTTGTTGTTCTGGTGATAGAAGTAACGGTTCCTCGAGATGTATTGACTACGGTAGCTCCACTAACATGTACATCGACACCGGGAGTGTTATCCATACTAGCTCCATGAGAATTGATTGCTGATCCAGACCTGAGTTCCACCATTTTGAAATAAACTGTTGATTGAATTGATTCTAAGATCTACCCTTTTTGAAATTGATGAAATTGAATCGAATTTGAAGAAATTGACTTTACAACCGAGAGATTAACCTCCCGTTGTGGTCGCCAATTGTTTATGGGTGAAAACTATTCCTGTCGGATTTGGTAATTTGGGGTGTGTGGATGAGGAATGAATCTAAACCCTAAACAAATGCACCAACGCGGTGAGTGCTTGTAGATTAGAAATCAATGCAGGCAAGTCCGGCCTAAACCAAGAAATGGCCGTTCCGGACTCGTTTTGGTCACAAAGTGAAGGAGATGGGGTTGATCTTAGGGAGGGAAATGAAGAAGGTGTTGAGATTGTGAAGGTGTTGGCTTGCTTATGACTTGTAACAGAAAGGTGAGCAGGCTTACGATTGATATAAGCAGGCTCTGGGTGTTTAAATACGTTTTGTATTAACACTTGGTTTCTGTCTCGTCTGGACTTGTGTTGTTTCTCTCCTTGTTCTCCTGTTTGGAAAATAGAGAGGAGAACCTATTTATACAAGTCATTTGAGCCTTATTCACGTCTCTCGTGGGAAGTGGAGGAAGTGGAGTGATGGAGTAGTGGAGGTGTGTCTTTGGTGTTACACGACTAGTCTTGCCCACTTCTCCGTCATCTCTAACCGTCCATGACTTCCCGACACGTTCTTGTGATGGCACGCTGCATCTTTGTAAACCGCCGAGACCAATACCCCAGTATGTATCCCCGGTTTGTGACATGATTGATGTCTCGAGTGTGTGGATCGTGGGATCCACAAAAGGTAGCATGTAATGCTAAATTGAATAATTGCGTTATTCGAAGTTGGGAAGTTGATACTGTATGGAAGTATCATGTGTATTTTATGCAAGTATCTTTGAGACACTGCATCCTGGTGTGGTAGAGTGATGGGTGGTGATTACCATGACGTCTCACCGACCAATTAACTC
Organism: Papaver armeniacum; assembly: GCA_023531295.1. Classification (NCBI taxonomy): domain Eukaryota; kingdom Viridiplantae; phylum Streptophyta; class Magnoliopsida; order Ranunculales; family Papaveraceae; genus Papaver; species Papaver armeniacum. The sequence goes on from JAJJWW010017209.1 coordinate 7,600, forward strand.
CCCGACTGTGGTTGTATAACCAAGCCGTTCCAAGGAAGTTGGACGGACGAGATGATCTTTGAGACACTCATCTGAAGTTGACCGTTGATGGAATTAGGGTTTCAAGAGGTGCGCAGCATCATTCTTGACTTGGTCGTGAATCCAAGCTTAGGAGACGATTTTGGCCAGGCCGATTGTACATGCGTGTAGACGGATGGATGACGGTGCGTTTTAAGCGCCCATACCCCATTACCTCACGAAAGCATATCAACACAACGATCCGCAATCGGTCGGGACCAACCAATTGCGTTATTCGACCTTGAAACCCAAAATTAGGGTTTGATACTTGTCCAAAAGATTAGTATCAATTTTCAGCGCCCAGTCCTGGTGTGGTAGAATTTGAGTGGTCGAGATCAATTTGATCTTTGACGGCATCAAGTGAGAAGGGTGTTTTTAGTACAAAACAAGGAGCGTGGCTTGCATCAAGCGAGGCGATCCCTCCAAAGATCAACCCCATCTCCTTCACAGCGACCATTTCTTTCAGTTGATTTTGCATGTGTGCATTTGTTTAGGGTTTAGATTCATTCCTCATCCACACACCCCAAATTGCAAAAGATCGAGTCGAGCATGTAGCAACAATCCCATATACCATGTGAATGGAGCATGTAGAGTTTTTCATTTAAGTCTGGTATTGATCAAGTAAAATTGCTGTCAAAAATTGATCAAGTCCGGTATTGCTCAAGTTTCAAGACCGGTGTTGGTCGAAGAAACTGAAGTATAACGGTTAGGCATACGATATGGGACCCACGTTCATCTTGTAAAGATAAATCACAACAATCCCATATACCATGTGAATTTCTAGCATTATTAATTAATACGCAATCAGCCTTTATTTCTGTACTCATTATCGGTGCGGCATGACGACCGAGTGTTACTCTTACTGAGAGCAACACGAACCTCCAAGCATTATAATGAAACCATGTACGAAATACTCTCGGTGTGTTATACTAGCCCGATTGAGCCCCTCTCGGTGTGTTATACTAGCCCGATTGAGCCCTCTCGGTGTGTTATACTAGCTCCACAAGTGATTTAACCATCCATCTTCCCGCGGTATAGATGGAGGGTGTAGATGTAGATTCAAAGGGCCCAGAGCATGTCAACACAATCACCGTTTGGGCATATTACATGTGCCTACATACACGACCAATCGGTAGATGGACCAACCATGGTTGGTTATCCACAATTCGTGCGCCCAAATCGGTCGGGACCAGCATGGTAACACGGAATCAAGCATTGTGAAACCCAAAATTAGGGTTTTGAGCATCACAAACGTCCATCTTATCCGGCACGAATGGAGGGTCCAAGATTAGATTAAGCAGGTCCGGTCGTACCAGCATGACTACCGTGGAACCATTTATCCCCTCACCCGATCGGCCAAGGCATATCATGCCTGGTTGTTCCAAGACGCGCGCCCAAACTAGCGTGGTCACACCTCCCAAACCGCAAACTGATCTCAACCGCTCAACTTCGCCGGACGATTTGAGTGGCCCAGATCACGTTTTCATGGGATATTCAGGTATAGGCGTGAACACCAGCCTACCACCTTCACACCAGACCGATCGGCCAAGACCGACCAAGATTGGTCACCTTGGAACGTGTGCCCGAAGTGGGCATGACGCGCGGCTATTGCGGCACTGGTTTTCTGTCACAAATTGATCTCGACCATTCAACTTCACCGGACGAATTGAGTGGCCCAGATCATACTTTCGTGAGGTAATGGGTATAGGCTCCTACACCGTCATGTTGTCTACACACATGCACGGTCGGCCTTGTCAAAATTATATCCCATGCTTGGTTTCGACCAAGCTGAAGAGTGATGCTTGCGCACCTCTTCAAAAACCCTAATTCCACCAACGGTCGCAGATGAGTGTCTCAAAGATCATCTCGTCCGTCCAACTTCACCGGCTTGGTTATACAACCACGGTCGGGAGTTAATCGGTCGGTGAGGCGTCATGGTAATCACCACCCATCACTCTACCACACCGGGATACATTACTCGCATAAAATACACATGATACTTCAAAAGTATCAACTTCCTGAATAACGCAGTTATTCAATTCAGCATTACATGCTACCTTTCGTGGATCCACGATCCACACACTCGAGACATCAATCATGTCACAAACTGGGGGATACATCTTTGGGGTATTGGTGCGGCGGTTTACGGCGTGCGGCGTGCAACGCGCCATCACTAGAACGTGTTAGGAAGTTATGGACGGTTAGCGGTGATAGGAGAAGTGGGCAAGACCGATCGTGTAACACCGACACACAACTCCACTACTCCATCACTCCACTTCCTCCACTTCCCACGAGAGACGTGAATAAGGCTCAATGACTTGTATAAATAGGTTCTCCTCCCTATTTCCACCAACAGAGCAAGTCCAGGACAAAAACGAAACCAAGTGTTAATACAAAACACCGGAGGCCCGATAGCTTGCATCATGTAAGCGGTTCGCCTTTTCATTACAAGTCATAAGCAATCCAACACCTTCACAATCTCAACACCTTCTTCGCTTCCCTCCCTAAGATCAACCCCATCTCCTTCACTTTGTGACCGAAACAAATCCGGAACGGCCATTTCTTGGTTTAGTAGGACTTGCAGATTGATTTCGAATCTACAAGCACTCACCGCGCAGTGCATTTGTTTATGGTTTAGATTCATTCCTCATCCACACACCCCAAATTACCAAATCCGGCAGGAATAGTTTTCACCCATAAACAGACGTTTTGGCAAGCTATGCCAATATTTTGGGGAGGCCGACCATGCGGGGTCCGCGTTGGTTCGGCAGTGAATATTCCATACCTGCTTGGGGGTTATGGAATTGATCTGGGCCATCCAATCACGCTAGTGAGGTTGGATGAACGAGATCATATCCAGACTGATACGGACAGTCCGGATGCTCAATCGGGCTAGTATAACACACCGAGAGTTCTCAATCGGGCTAGTATAACACACAGAGAGTTGCAACTCATGTACGGGTATTTCGGACATGCTTTCATTATAATGCTTGGAGGTTCGTGTTGCTCTGCTGAGAGCAACACTCAGTCGTCATGCCGCACTGATAATGAGTACAGGAAATACACGGATGTTTACGCATTAATTAATAATGCTATAAATTCACAGGGTATATGGGATTGTTGCTACATCCTCCAACCTGGAGGAATTTCGTGTATTTAATTCACAGAATGGGATTGTTGTCACATGCTCCATTCTAGGTGAATTAGTAAAGTGAAGAAGTATTCAACACTTATTAATGGCTTTATCTTTTACAAGATGTTAGCGCATAATTTTCTGGTTTTTACAATTTTAACCTTAAATAAAAATCCACCATCAACACCGGTACTACCAGAAAAGCATCCAGGAATTTAAGATTTTTGAACTCCAATACCGGCGTGGTATATAAAATATCGGGCACGCCGGTAGTTGGTCCCGGCATGCTTTTAAAATTACCGCTTAAGCGGAAATTGGTTCCTATTTGGAAAAATCACATATCGAGAATGCCGGCTCTGTTCTAGGCTTTGTACCTTGTTTAGCGAGAATGCCGGTATTGTCTCTTCCGGCAATTGTGTTCAAGAACATCCAATGCCGGTACTGTGTATAATTGTTTCCTCCTTTCAATTGTATTTCTAAAATGCTGGAACATTATTATTCAATGCCGGAACTGTGGTCGAGCATGCCGGAAATGGTACCCGGCATGGTAGTTTTTTTTTTTGAACTAATTCAATTTTCTTTTCATTTATTCCTTAGATTGTGACATACATTGATCCAACAAATTCCAAACCGCTTGGTCCGGATACGTCCGAATACTATAAGATGCCTCCGTATGTTACCAAACCATACTTTTCACCTAGTTTTTAGAACGTTATGTGGGGATTGCTTGTAATGAACCTTATAATCTTCCATTGTTGTCCTAATGTATGGAATTAAATCTCCAGCAGGAAGCAATTGCTTGGGCAAAAGAGACGGCTCTTAAGAACAAGTGTGTGTTGGTGAGGAATACCCAAGGTTCAAATAGGCGTTTTGAGATGGTTTGCGAGAGAAGTGGTGAATACAAGGCGAAGAATAGCCATAAGAGAAAGGGTTATGTATATGAAAAGAAGACTAATAGGGTATACAAGACTCATACGAGGAAGGATAATTTCCCCTTTAAGCTTGTATTCTATTTAAGAGACAAAGAAAAGGAATGGGATTGTACGGTGTGGTTTGGCCAACATAACCACCCGAATCCGAAAGATTTTAATGGTCACTCCATAGTTGCGAAGCTAAAATCTCGTGAATTCGAGGATGTAAAGATAATGACCAAAGCATGTATCAAACCAAGAGTGATTCTCAGAACCTTCAAGGAAAAGGATGATAAGAATGTTTCTTCTCTAAGTATAATTTATAGCGCACAAGCAACCATTAGAAGGGTGGAATGGGAAGGGAGGAGCGTTATGCAAGAATTTGAGAAGATAGTTTGGGATCACAACTACACGCGTATCATTAAAAGAGGACCGGACGAAAAGCCCCTTCAAATATTCATTGCGCATCCTTTGCTTTCAAAATTGGCTCATACATGTTGTGGTGTTCTTATGATGGATTGCACCTACAAGACAAACAAATACTACATGCCGTTGTTCAACATCGTGGGGCAAACATCGGACAAGGTAACATTCACATTGGCTTGGTGTTTAATGGAAAACGAGAAGGATTACAATTATCATTGGGCATTACGACAATTGAAATTATTGTTCCCGGAAAATCAATTTCCGAGGGTCATCGTAACCGATCAAGATGACGCACTAATGGGTGATATATCTGATGTATTTCCGGATGCACAAAATTTCCTATGTACGTATCATATAGGTCAAAATGTGACAAAACATTGTCATGCTTTGTTTGAACCCTCTAAGGCGGATATTAAGAAGAGAATGATTGCTCAACTAGAGGAAGATGTTCGCAAGAAGAAACTATCACCCGAAAAAGAAGAAGATGAAAGAGGAAAGATTAAAGAGCGAGTGGACAAAGAACACGATGAAAATCATAAAAAGTGGTTGGAATTTCTAAAGGATTGGGATAAAGTTTATTGGTCTCTTACCGAGGATATATATGAAAAGAGATTGAATATGTTTAGTGCTAAATATAACGAAGTGTATCCAAGCGCCGTCTCATATTGTCGGGATAAATTGTTGGATAAGTACAAGGAAAAATTTGTGCGTGCATGGACAAACCGGTATAGGCACTTCAAAACTGAAGCAACTAGTGCAGCGGAATCCGCTCATGGTAGATTTAAAGATCTCATCCAGTCCGGGCAAGGCAACGTGGTTACGGTCACCGAGGCAATGGAGCAATACTTTAAGGCTGATATCGATAGGATCAAGAAGGCTTTTGAGAAAAGCTCAATGGAAAGGATGACTCGATTTATTCAATATACTAAGTTGCTCCAAGGAATAGAGTTCAACGTCTCTCATTGGGCAATAAAACATATGATGAGAGAAATGGCATATGAGAAAAATTATGGATAACCAGGTGATGTGTGTATTTGTCCGGACATGTCTTCATTGGGGCTTCCGTGTCGTCATATGCTTGTGAAGTACAATGAAGTTATACCTATTGAGGTTATTGATCCGTTTTGGAGGCAACTATCTTTTGACCCTCTCCCTACGGAAGCTCCCGGACAATCACCATGGGATACAAATGAAGCAAAGGAATTCTACAAAGCTTACTCACGTGGCAACTCGGCTAGCCGAAAATTACTGTTGAGCCAACTAAGGCTAATTACTCGCCCATGGATCAAACCAAGTGAAGAGCCAGGAAAGGGAGATCTGATAGGTAGACCACAAACTAAAGTTTCAAGGAGAAAACAAAGGAAAGAATTCAAATAAATGACTCGACGTGAAGAAGAACTCGCGGCAACCAAGAAACGAGATCTATCCGCAATTGAGATTTCGGAACTTCGATTCGCGGAAGCGCCGGTTCCAACTAAAAGGGGTAGACCGAGGAAGGAACCATTAACAGGTCAACAACAAGCGACGGTTTCCGTATGCACACCAAAAACCGATGGATCGGAGGTTCCAAAGAAAAGGGGGAGGCCATCGAAGGTACCAACGTCAAGCTTGCAAGAACAACAAGTTGAGCATTCCGAAGCCACACCCATAGTCGATGTATCGGAGGTTCCAAAGAAAAGGGGTAGGCCGCCAAAGGTACCAACATTGAGCTACCAAGAACAACAAGGTGAGCATTCCGAAGCCACATCCATAGTCGATGTATCGGAGGTTCCAAAGAAAAGGGGTAGGCCGCCAAAGGTACCAACATTGAGCTACCAAGAACAACAAGGTGAGCATTTCGAAGCCACACCCATAGTCGATGTATCGGAGGTTCCAAAGAAAAGGGGTAGGCCGCCAAAGGTACCAACATTGAGCTACCAAGAACAACAAGGTGAGCATTCCGAAGCCACACCCATAGTCGATGTATCGGAAGTTCCAAAGAAAAGGGGTAGGGGTAGGCCAAGGAAGTATAATCTCCCGTCACATACCGAAGACATTTGGAGTGTAGAGATTGCAGAGGATGGTTTGGATATAATTAAGCTAAAAGTTGGTAATATGACGATGTATAAGGATTCGCAAACGGGTAGGACTTATAGACACTACCATACAAAGATAGAGTCTTACATAGACCAACTTCCTAAGACTATTCGTGAGTTTATTGTGTATACGGATGATGTCGATGGTGATGGAAATTGTGGCTATCATGTTGTGACCGAACAATTAGGAATCTTTGACATGGCGGTTAGTAGAGGTATGACACCATGCAAATATGCTAGAACGAGGATGGCCAAACAACTTGTGAACAAGAGGAGCTTTTATGAGCAATTGCTTGGTGAAGGCGAGAGGTTTGATGATATGTATGCTCGAGTATTAGGGCCCGAGCAAGAGATGAAGTTTCTTCCTTCTGAATATTGGATGAGCATGCCGCTTTGTGGGCATCTAGTGGCGGATACATTTAGATGTGTTGTTCATTATTTTACGCCCACCTTAGAAGTAACATTTACACCAAAGTGGCAAAAATGCGAGGGATCCCTTAAGAAGAGAAGAGTTGTTTTGGCGTTCGTGAACGACAATCATTTCGTTATTTCAAAACTCAAGGACAATTGTCCATTGCCTCCTGTTTGTGGGATGGTTAAAAACAAGGACCTAGATCCAAATATCTGGAAAGGATTGATGGCATTGTATGAGGAGAATCACCAATTTTGGGATGCGTTGGACTTATCAAAGAAACCTCTTGAAGAGGAGGAGAGGCAACTTCATACGTGTGGAAGCAATGATGAGTAATTTGGATATATGTGGTTCCGACATACGCAACCTTTTGTTTTTTTTTTGGAAGTTTCAATTGTAATCATTAAACCATATGCTATGTACGTGTCGGCATGATTTAATTCAAGCTTCGCAATGCCGGAACTTTTACCGGTATAAAAATACTTTTCTCTTTTATGCCGGCAAATAATCAAAAGTGCACAGAGATATTAGTTTAAGTTCCGGCATTAAAAATAACTTCACGACAATGCCGGAACTGTAACAAGATCAATTATTCGTAAGGGAAAGATAGAGTACCGGCACTACATTCAAAATCGTATCAATGCTGGAATTCTAAATTTGTTTATTCTTGAAAGAAAACAGATTTCCGGCATGGATGTTACAATTTCGACCATGCCAGTTTTGAAAAAGAAAAACACAATGTTTCATATAGATTCACCAATATATTATGTTCTAAGCCAAAAACAAATGAAATCAACATCTCAAAAATTTAGCAAGACACATAAAATAACATAAGCAAAGACTAGATTGTTTAACAAACCATATGTAAAGTTAAGATGTTCCAAACCGAAAACAAATGAAACAAAGATTTCAAGTTTAGCAAGACACACACATAAACATAAACCGACAGTATATTGTTCAAAGACATATCTAATAATACTATAAAAGAAACATTAACAAACATCTTAGATCACTCGGTCCTTGGCTTCTTGTGAACCCTCTTTTTCTTTGGAGTCCACAAGTCCTTTGCATTTGGATCTTCAATTTTGTCTATCTTCTCATCAACTGTCTTCATTTCTTAGGAATTGACACCTCTCCTTTCTTGATCTTGCATTTAAACTAGTTTCCCAATTTTCCTAGCCGCGAACGCTGTTGTTATATATTTCCATTAGTACGTTATCTTTTATAAGTTTATAGGTATACATTCAAACGATAGGAAGTGAACCAGAATTACGTACAAACAAAAGGAGAGTCTTTTGAAGTACGGGTACAATAGGTTCTTCAAGAGTTTCTGCTTGTGGAGGCACTGTTTCTTTGGCCGGGAGTACAATTTAAGGATGTGAGTACCTCCAATGACCTCTGAGGAAGCTTGGTTCCGACTCATAACCATTTTCCGCAAATTCCAAACCAGCCCTGTCCAGTTGTTTTTCTTCCCTTTCATTCCAATGTGCAACTATAAGAGTTGGTTTGTAAACTACCAGTGTATGTTGTTCACCTGATACGCATTGAGGTAAGACATGAGAGAATTTGGCATCAGATTCACCCTTAAGTGTTTTCTGTTTGTACCTAAGTTGGCGCATCACACGGAGAGGGTTATGCATAACAAATCCTTTTGGATGAAACAATGGTCTGTTGTAAATCGCTACATTGTCATGCCTTGGAAAGTGAACTCCTCTTTCGTTCTTATATGGGTCAAGCACAACATCTTGGACAGTGGTAGAGTCCAAAGCCTCCCTCATGGTGAGTAACCGAGTTCTGTTATTCAGCTTCGGTTTATTGTCAAAAACGTATTTCTTGGCTATAGGAGTTCGTGGATCCAAACCATATGTTGACGACTCCAAATATTTGTACTCATTGAACAATGTTGGGAAGTGTTCATAAGCCCACACCTACACAAATGAAAGATCGTTCCAATGAAATGTATGTATAAGAAAAGAACTAATTGGAAAACAAAATAACTAGTTCACATTACCTGTAATACAGTGAAATTCCCATTAAATTGACGGCAAGTCGCCTTAGAAGATCTACGCATCTCCGCCAAAAAATGTGCTAAGAAAGCAGTGCCCCATGAGTACTCATGAACCTCCTCCAAGGGATCCAAGTATTGTAAGTTGTTCATATGCACCAAGTTACCATCAGAGTCAGAGAATATTGCGATGCCCAAGAGGAACAACAGATAAGCAGCGCTAGTTTGCTGAATTTGCTCGGCATTCACTTCCTTGCCCATCGTATTCCCAAACAGTTGTTTGAGATTAACGACTTTAATAGCCTTTGTCATGGTATTCTTTTTCACGTACATATTTGCTTTGTCGTTTCATCATCCCAACCAAACAACCTTTTAGTCAGATCATATATCTTGGACCATTCTAGGCTCTTACCGTCGTCATCTTTGTTAACGGCTTTTCCTCGGATCTCTAAACCCAATATTCTTTGGACATCTTCAGGGATAATGGTCATCTCGCCAAAAGGAAAATGCATGGTATCAGTCGAAGCATAAAACCTCTCCAAGAAGCAATTTGCCGTCACTTGATCAGTGGTCATATAGTATTCTACCGCGGGATACAACCCAGATGCTCTTACTGCCGCTTGAACCTCCAGACACTCCCCTTCCAAATCCCATGTATCCATTTGTTGATGGCGGCAAACACGGAAGGCTTTCTTGTGGTCCTATAAAAACATACCAAACAAACTTCAATTCACCTGATCATATATAAACAATATAATAACAAGATGCAAACGTCTTAAATAAGTTGAATAGATCCAACGAGCCCAAGAGTCCTTGTAGTCAAATAAAAGTTTGGGATCTCTCGGCTGACCCCAGTGTTTGCCATCACTGCGTTCTGGAATCTTGTCATATAGTTTTAGGAGGTGCTTTGGTGGCTTCTTTTCATCTTTGTCATCGTCTTCAACTCCAGGTTATCCTAAGACATGTGAGGATGATCCACCTGCTGCATCAGGAGGTACATAATTCTCCCACTGAGCAGCATCATCGTTGCTTGCGTCTCCCTCCTCCGGGGGATTATCCCGGATCGTGAGCTTACGACGTTCCGGATCATATCTACTACTTCGAGATCGAGAAGACTTAGGTTTTTCTTCATCAATAGCTTTTCCCTTTCCTTTCTTCATTTTTGGAGCTTTTGACCTACCAACAAAATGAGTTTTAAAAAAATAAGGAAACAGATTTCCGGCATGGTAAATGAACATAACGAGTATACCGGCACTAATCCAGGCATTGTATACTAAATGAGTTTTACGCCAGTTTATCAGTTCCGGCATCTTATGTAAATGAAATACCATGCCGGTATAAAGAGAATTGTCTCTGAGAGATTTTAAAAAATAAGGAAACAAATACCGACATGGTCGATGAACATAACGAGTATGCCGACACTTATCCCGGCATTGTATACTAAATGAGTTCCATGCCGGTTAACCAGTTCCTGCATCGTATGTAAATGAAATCCCATGACGGTATTAAGAGAATTATCTATAGAGATTTAACAAACTAGGGTAAACAATACCAGCATGGCTAGTGAACATTACGATTTTTCAGGGTTTTTCTAATAACTTGCATGCAATAAAAGGGGGATATAAACTAAATTGGAATTTTAATTCACTCAATATTGGAAGTCAATTCACTCAATTCAATTTCAATTCACTCAATTCAATTTCAATTTCACTATAATTTCACTAAGAATGCTTCAATAAACATAGACATCACTTACCTCATCATCTCTGTTATTTCCTCATCATCACTTATATCTTGTTCAATAGATGCTTCTGATTTCGATTTACCACGAGGATTAGGTTTTGGTTTTTCAGGAGGTTTGCGAGGACCCATTCTTCTTGTGGTTTGAAGAATTGAATGAGTTTGGTTTGGAAGATGAAACCAGATAATGGAGTTTAGGGGTTCTACAAGTTCTCTTGGAATTGCTAAGTGAAAACAAAAAAATAGAGAGATGGAACCATTTCCATTTTATGTAGTAATGGAGTTTGTAACCGTCAAATAAAGAACCAAATAAATGGAATGAGGAAGTTTGTGGCGGTTACAATGGGGGATAATTGGTGCGACAGTTACAATGGAGAAGAATAAGGAGTTAGAGTTAGTTGTTTATTTTTTTAATTATAAAAGGTAACAAGCCTCAGAATTCCGGCACCACATACATGCTACATTTAACGCCGGAACACTACATTTAACGCCGGAACACTATCTTGACACTCAATTGTGACGGTATTGTATTATGTTAACGAGCCACCACAAGGTTTTAAGCAAACAAACCGACCCAAAATGGCCTTCATATTAATAGTAAGGAAATAAACTAAAAAACATTAAACACATAAACAACGTAACACATAAAATGAAACATGTCAAGCCAATTGCAACTAACATCAGTTCTCGGAACGAGATTCAAGAAACAAAGAAGCTTCAAAATGCCTAAAAGGCTCTTTGAACCACTTGAAATATGCTTCATGAGCTTCACACCTATTCCCTCTATATCTTGCAAGAAACTCGTTGTATTTACGACATAATTTGATGAGTGCAGTTGTTCGATTGCGTACAACAAGATCACTGCATTCTATTCTGCGTTTCTTACAGTCCAACAAGTTATTCATTGAAGAACCAGTCCTAACTAGACCCCAAAAAAGATCCGAAGGGCGGTGATCTTCCGACAAATCCGATACTATGTAGTAGTTTTTAATCCACTGGGTTTCTTCCTCAACATCCGCTTCTATCTTAGCTTGTTTTTGACGTTCATCCGCTTCCTCAACCACCGCTTCAATCTTAGCTAGTTTTTGACGATAATGTTCAAGCTTTGCTTCCTCTTTTTCTTCTCTTTTCCTCTTAATTATCTCTTCTTCCATTGCGGCAATTGACTTGGTGGTTTCTTCCGTCCTTCTTAGTTTTTCTAGTATTGTGGCAACTGAGTTGGTGGTGGTTGATGATTGATTTCCTATCGCAGTGCACAATATGTTCCTCATACGTTTTTATTTTTTGAGGGAATTGATGAACTTGGTAGTTGGTGATTGATAATCCATCAGAGAGATGTCTTGGAGCTAACGTTTTTTTTTTTAGGTATCAAGTGCAATGGGTGTATCAATTCCTTTAAATAGATGAGGACATAACGGCTCTTTTCCACTTTATCATCCCGGCATTGTCAGTAAATTAGATCCCACGCCGGCAATGCTCTTTACTGGTCTATGGTTTAAAAAAATAGCCCTTAGGCATTGAATGTAGGAAGTACGACCATGCCGGGAATTGTTGCCGGCACACTAAAGTTTATCTATGCAACGCCGGAACATGGATTATTGTAGACAGTATTGTAACACTTGGTTCCGGCATGGCAAAATATACAATATCTATGCCGGGATTCTGATGGTAGTGTATTATGTTAACAAAATAAAATAAGCCGGAACTATAATTTATTTCAAATGTAATCCTTGTCGCAGGAAGCACGAATGCACTTAGCACGTGCATCAAGCCTTTAAACCACTTGGTGACCCAAGTGGACGAGTTATAGTCTCGTGAGGGTTTACATAGAGATGTACCCACAAAACCTTACGAAATACCAAACCGAATACCCTAAAAATCTAACCAAATACCCGAAAAACCTAAGCAAATACCACTAAACTATCAATCTTCTTAAGAAGAATCCGTCTCCGATCCACCCAACTGGTGGTACTCCGTGACTTTGGTTACAATATGGTTCACGTTGGCTTCAAACATGAATGCTTCTCCCTTTTCTTGCAAGTAACGCGTTTTCACGGCTTCATGCTACAAAAAAGACACACAAACTTTGTTTGTTACATAAAAATTGAAAAAGAATAGATTGTGTCGAATTAATCATAAGGATACTTACGAGTTGTTGAGGGGACAATCTATTGTGGGTAGCGTGGTCGATCCGGTGTTTAATTTTCAGATACTCAACCACCGCATTTAAGATGATGTCGTGTCGTTGCTCGATTTGTTGAGCAGTTCTTCCTTTCGGGTTACCGTAATCGTGAATAAACTTGTTAAAAATCTTCAACCACATGAAATCCCGCGTGCTGTTATCTATAGTTGAAGGACGAGTTTCGGCGTACCATGCTTGGGTGATTGCTAAATCTTCCTCGGAGTCAAACGATGCCATTTTTTGTATGTGGGATTAGGTACTATACTAAGCTATTTATAGATGATTTTTCTAGGGTTTAGGGTTTTCCTAAGTTAAGAGTCTCAAGGATATATATAAAAACACACGATTTTTGGGCTTTTGGGTCCAAGTATTGGCTCTCTTTATATAGAGAAAAACCTCAACGGCTAGTATTTTTGAAATCACCCAAACTACCGGCATTCAAGTTAATGTGACATAGGACGCCGGCACAACATTCCGGTATGAAATACAATTAAATGTTTATGCCGGTACAAGTGAATTTCTTCACAGAGATTATGCCAAATATGTAACCATTACCGGCATGGTTTAACAACATAGTTTAACGCCGGCACACCATACCGGCGTTAAATGTATAATTGCGACCATGCCGGTACTAGTGAATTTCAAAAAAAAAAACGGCTAGTTTTTTGAAAAATATGACCGTTGGTGCTTCATTTCTATATAATACCCCCAATTCCTTTGGAAAAATCTAAACAAAGCAACCACCAAATAACAAAAATCCTTCTCTCAAGAAAGCAAGCCTCAAAAAATAGATCAATCAAGCACGGTTCAAGCTTCACAAGCGATGTGAGATTCATCATCAAGCTCTATTTGCAAAGTAAGTAGATTGAACATTACTAACAATATATGGCACTTAAAATCTTCACTACTATGACGCATAACTAATATAATCTTCTCTTACAGAATCATCATTGCACGTGTCAAATTTGCAAGTCACCGTCTCATCTAGCCATGGACTGTCCTTTTATTTATTCAAAGTGTAGAAGTTGTGATGGGACATGCCGGTTTTGGATTGCAAAAGCGATGATGCTTGAAAATGAAAGAATGTTTCTAAGGTGTTTGAATTACCCAAAGTGCGATGAATTTCAATGGTTTGACAAAGCTGTTGAACTAGCAGAGTCAAGAGAAAACCACAAGGGCCAATGCAAGCCTATTGATGGATGCTATATGAAGGGAAAGGAATATGTTGAAAGAGAAGATAAACCAATTAAGATTGTCCTCGACACTGAGATTCCAGACGATGTCTTCGAAGATATATGCGAAAGATTCAAAGGCTCCGCAATTGTTGAAAAGGGATGGAAATAGATTATGAGATCCTCTATAACCAAATTTAATCCATTCCATGTCGTTTAGTATGTTTTAATTTAATTTTCTAATCCAATGTAATAGATTAATTAGGAATGAATTAAGAAAGCGTTCGTGAAGAACTATCACAGCAGAGTTCCGGCATCCAATCATTCAAGATTAGAGTGCCGGTTTTGTAACCAAAATGAAATTTTTAAAAAAATACAATTCCGGCATAAATCTAGATAGCGCATCCACGCCGGTATTTGTAACCGGCATGAATTTAGATAATGCTTTCATGCCGGTACCTACCTATATCTATACAGGAACATGGAATTTTTAATCTTCCTATTCCGGTATGGTTTTGTAGTTTAATTTCTGTTCCAGTACTAGTGACGGACATAGAATCGTTATAATATTTCATGTCGGAACCTGTACCGGCATCCTAGTAACCTTTTCCATGCCGGCAAGTTTTGTAAATAAAACTTGTAAATATAACAATTCACTACAAATTTAAATTTAAACATGTTCAACCTAACAAAAACAAACTGGATCGTGCTTAAATGTTCAAAACCCACGAATCATAAACCAAAAGCAAACCAAACTACTAAAGAGTAAACCATGAGTTACAAACAAAAACAAGTTAGAAATTGCTCAAGACGTAACAACCACCATCCAAATGAGAGAAACACAACTGAAGAGCTAATCACTCGGTCCTTTGCTTCTTTTGGGCCACTATATTCCTCGTTTCCCCGAACAAATCTCTTGCACTACGGTCGGTTTCTTCAATTTTATCAAGCTTTTCCACAACTTCCTTCATCTCTTCAAGGGATAGCACCTCTCCTCCCGAGTACTTGCAACCTAACATCTTCTTCAACTTGCCAAGCCGACGCCGCTAGTTTCATACATACAACACATAATTAGTATATATATGCTAATATAAAATTTTGTGTACATTAAACAAGTAAGCAATTAACAATACTTACTAGCAATCCAACGGTCTTATTAAGTTGGCTCGTCGTAGGTGGTGCCGCTATAGGAGTTGGAACGGGAGGGTTTTTCTGGGGTGGAACTTGGACATCTTTAGGCCGCACAATAAGTGGATGTGACCATTCCAAATAATCACGAATGTAGGTTGGGTCAGCTTCATCACCGTTGTTCGCAACCTCCCAATTAGTAGTATCTACCAAACGACATGGTTCCCTATCCCTCCAGTGTGTTGGTTCGGGAGTTGGATCATACTCTACCCTCAACCTTGTGGAACTTGACATGCAACGAGAATAATCAAGAAGGTACCTTTCAGTAGAGGCTGCCATGATACTAGGTAATTGCTTGAATCCAATTTGCTGCATCACACGTCGAGGATCAGCCATAACGTATCCCTTTGGGTGGAACAAAGGACCTTGGTATAATGCAACGTTATAAAACCAAGTGTATTGACGGTTATCTCTAGCCTCCTTGTAGGGGTCGAACACAACATCCTTGGTAGTCATCGCGTCAAGAGCCAATCTCATTTCTATCAGTCGACCATTGTTACCGGGCTTCGGATGGGCGTTGAACTCGTATTTCTTTGCTCTAGGCTCCTGGGGGTCAACAACGGGATTAAACTTCAAGAAGGGGTGGTCCTTGAACAATGTTGGGAAATGTTCATAAGCCCACACCTATACAAATTTGAAATGATACATATAAAAGTCAGTAAATTTTGTTTCTAAATACATAATAAGGATACACGTGAACAATATAAATAAGAACATAAGTTTAAAAACAAAAGTACTTGGAGTAGAGTGAAATTCCCAACGAATTGGTTTGTAACCACCTTAGAGGCCCTTCTCATCTCCGCCATCAAATGTGCCATTGCCACGATGCCCCATGAATAGGTAAAGACCTCGTCCAACGGATCCAAGTACTGAAGGAAGTTTGCACTAACCCTGTTGCTACTAGTGTCAGGGAATACCCGATTGCCCAAGATGTATAACAGGTACGCAGCGGCTGTATAACGAATCTGTGCGGGGTCCCATCCATCCTGCACACTTCTTTTCTTTGTGTTTTCAAACTTTTTCTTAAGCAGGGTCAGTTTGAATGTCTTTGTCCTACTAACCTTAGATACATAGAAGCTTTCCACAGACTCTTTGTAGTCCCAACCAAACAACTTGTTAGTAAGCTCTTGCAACTTCGTCCATTCTAGCTCAAGGTCACCTCATTCTGCAATTGATTTGCCGGTAATATCCAAGCCTAGAATGTTCTGAGCATCATCTGAGATCAAGGTCATCTCTCCAAACGGGAAGTGCATGGTATCAGTTTCACCATGATACCTTTCGACGAAGCAATTGACTGTGACAATATCTGGCTTCACATAATTTTCAACCAAAGGATATAGACCAGATTCCTTTACTATTGCTTGGACATCATCATGCTCTAGAGACAAATCCCAATCAACCGCGGCTTGGTTTCGGCAAACACGCACAGCCTTCTTATGATCCTACAATTAATAGATAATACGATTAAGGGATCTTAAGATATTTTGCATAAATACAGTACATATGCACGAGATAGAAATTCTTACATAGGTCTGATATATAGTACGAGCCCATGAGTGCTTGTAGCCAAACAGAACCCGCTGATCAAAAGAAGCTGCGCCCCAAATTTTGCCACGTTCATGTCATCAACATGAGGAAGGTGCGAACCTTTAACTTTGCCTTTGCCTTTCACCTTGCCTTGTGTGGGTTGTTGACTTGGACCAACTTGTTCAACTACTCCTTGGTTTTGGTTTGCTAATTGAGTTGGATCAATCTCATTGTCTTCCTCCTAACTTTCCTCTTCATCTTGCTCATCTTCCTCATCTTCCTCCTCAACAGCTGCAGTAGGTTCACGGATTGCAAGAATACTACGATCACGACCACTATCCCAAATATCCCCTTTTGTCTCAAAACCCAAACGCTTTTTGTTATTCCCTCGAGGAGGCAGAGACTGAGGAGTATCAAGACCATCCTTCCTTTTTTTCTTAGTAGCAGCAGCTTTAGCTTTTCCTTTGTTAGCATCCTTTGCTTTGGGTTCCTTTTCTTTAGATCTATTTCAAAAGAAGCACGAAATTAATATATTAGACAACCACTAAATTTCGTTTCTAATACCGGCATACAAAAACAAAGAACAGACCATGCCGTGAGCTAGTTCCGGCATACACGTATAGTAAAATTCCACGCCGGGTTAAATTGCCGGCTTACATAAATAAATGTCGAGGATGCCGGTATAGTATATGAATGTTCCTGGATAACTAAACACCACTACCGGTGTTTACATAAAATAAACATCCATGCCGGATTAAAGTACCGGCATACATAAATAAATGTATAGGATTCCGGTATAGCCTTGGAAATTCCTGGAAACTTAACACGACTACCGGCATACCCGCATAACAAGAATCAATGCCGGGTTAAAGTACCGGCCTGCAAAATAAAATGTTGAAGATGCCGGAAGAAATTCTAAAATTCCTGGATACCAAAATTAGAGTTCCGGCATGAATTCTAAAATACAGTTTATGCCGGTACAACTCACTAAACCCTATTATTTTCTGTATATTAGAATTTAAATACCGGCGTGGTCTTCAACCTAGATTGAGTGCCGGTACCTATTTACGGTGTGGTATTCATACTAAATCGAATGCCGAGACTTCTACCAGCGTGGTTTTCATCTTAGATCGCATGCCGGTTGCAACTACCGGTGCGGTATTCATACTAAATTGAATGCCGGAACTTCAGAAACTCAAAATTTGCAGTTAGGGTTTCGCGATTTTGACCTAAACCCATAACTACAAATCGAGTGAAACAATAATTAAACAGCTCAAAATGACTAACCTTCTCACAGAAGCCATCTTTGCTAGTAGTTCATCGTCCGATAACTCTGCTTCTTTGTCTTCTTCCTCTTGAGCAATCAAACCAAGTCTTTTTTTCAATTTCTGTTGAACAATCGTTCTTGGGTTCGATTGACTTGGATTCGATTGACTTGGGTTCGATTGGGAAGTTGTTTTCTTCCATGGATGCATGGTTATGATTCGGGTAGGTTAATCGACGAAGAAATCTTTGATTTAACGATTAATCGTTGATAAAGAACGAATGACGAACGATGAAGAAGATGAAAAAAAATTCGGAACCCTAACCCTCACGCGACTATGCCGGTACACAAATGGGGGATAACTGATTTTGTGTTTGGATTTGATTTTAAGTTTTTTATTTTTTGGGGAGGGTATAACAGTCTTTTCATAAGTTTTTTTAATTAATCTAAGGGTGTTTTAGTATTTTCATACCCAAAAAACACCCCTTAACAGGCACCTAAGGTTGGGGGAAGTAATTCATATCCCCCAATTAGTTTTGATATCCCCCAATTGCGCGTTCTAAATTAATTTGTTGGTGACTTTTGGTTAAATTAATTTTCTTCCCTTTTATCATGTTCATCTTATTTGGGTGGATAATTTTATAACATCTATTTTGTCTTATTATCACATGTATGAAATTGATGTATATGTTTGTATGATCAGTTGTGAAATTCATGTACATACTATGATTTAGTTTCCACAAAAATACAATTAAAATAATAATAACTAAAATATATTCATGCATGCAAAGTCAATTTAATTTCCACAATTACATTCATGCACATGAAAATACATTTAAAATAATAATAACTAAAATATATTCATGCATGCAAAGTCAATTTAATTTCCACAAATACATTCATGCACATGCAAATACATTTAAAATAATAATAACTAAAATATATTCATGCATGCAAAGTCAATTTAATTTCCACAAATACATTCATGCACATGTAAATACATTTAAAATAATAATAACTAAAATATATTCATGCATGCAAAGTCAATTTAATTTCCACCAATACATTCATGCACATGCAAATACAATTAAAATAATAATAACTAAAATATATTCATGCTCGCAAAGTCAATTTAATTTCCACAATTACATTCATGCACATGCAAATACATTTAAAATAATAATAACTAAAATATATTCATGCATGCAAAGTCAATTTAATTTCCACAAATACATTCATGCACATGCAAATACATTTAAAATAATAATAACTAAAATATATTCATTCATGCAAAGTCAATTTAATTTCCACAAATACATTCATGCACATGCAAATACAATTAAAATAATAAAAATTAAAATATATTCACGCATTCATGCAAAGTCAATTTAGTTTCCACAAATCGCACATATACAAATATCACACTTATTTAAAAATATTAAAATATCACACTACGTACTAAAATAAATAAATATATATATTTAAATATACTATTTAAATATTAAAATACACTACGTACTAAAATATGTAAAGTCACACTTATTTGTTTTAATTCCTGTGAAACCAAAATATTAAACTACACTATTTCCTTTTTTTTTAAATGGGCATGTAACTCTCCGTGAGCCTTTGACACATTATGACCTTAACGAGTTAACACTACTAACTGGATCATCGTAATTTGGCCGAGAAACCGGGTTATGATTTATTTTTTTTAGTGAGGACTTTTCCAGTTGGACCCAACTTGACTCAAAAATGACATTTTGGACTCAGAAGTACTTGAGCATCATTATTGTGCCACTGACAACGCACTGTCTATAAGGTAGAGTTACATATTCCCTTGTGTTTCTAAACACATGCATCCCAATTTTTTGTGGAAGAACTCACAAAAAGTTATATGAGTCAGAAAATTTCCATTTCTCTACTTCATCCATGATACTAACGAACCAGTATATGTTGAAGTATGACAACAAGAGAACTATCTTTAGTAATATATTCAACCTAAAGTACGTGGTTGACATGTAGAGTGAGATTCTCTTGGCCTGTTGAGATAAAGAAATTTCTCAAATTAAGCTTAATGTAGCAAAGATTGAAAATGGAAAGAACCACGTAGTAATGAGGGTTAGACGTACCAACTCATATAAAGCATGTGAAAAGGGACATATATATCATGAGACAAAATGTATTTTTTTTTCCCAGCAGTAATGACACCAAAGTACAGGTATCAATTGAACATGGGGTGAAGCTAAGATGCAATTCTAGCTCACACCAAAGAGTTGGGAATGAATCTTCTTACCGGCAATGGTACAAGCAATGTAATGTGGGTACCATAGTAACAACCAATTTCCATAGGAAGGTCATAATTAGACATCAACTTTAATGACAAGAAGAACTTTGCCTGGCCAATTGACTATTTAATTGAACTAGATCCAATATTTGCACTTATGGAATGAAAAGTACATCATTCCCAAGAAACATAAATTCTCTAAAGCACTTGAGATATATCTGGATGAAACGTAACATATATTCACTCTGAAGTAATTGAGTTGAATCTCACTTTTGTTACTAATAAGGCCACACCACTTATTTAATATCTCAAGACTCAATGTCTAACAGATATTGGTTTCCGTCCCACCAGCTTAAGGAATTTAAACTAGTTGTTGAACTACTTCCTTATAATATGACTACGAGGATTGGATCATTGAGATCAGCATTGTTCAAAAATTTGTTTTCGAGATAGAACAAAGACGTCACAAAATCTCTACATGTACCGAGAGATAATCACACCTTGTTAAATTCCAAAGAAACCCATGCAAATGGATATCATGTGGAACCTCACGGTGATGAAAATGTAATTGATTGCATCTTTTATAGTCTCTAATATATTTGGAAGGAAATATATTTTAGAGAAACTAGTTAGTCAATCTAGTGAAGTGTAAATCACTATAGTATTTGGATTATTGAATCCATATTGACTCCGACGATGAAATGTTGGGAATTGACTCATACAGGCTTTGAGCATAACCATAACGGCACTTTGGTTGTGACATGATGTTTTGTTTTGAAAGGACTCTCACAAACATCACTTTATTTGAGTGAACGATAAAATGGAAAAAAGATTGACATAATGCGAAGTTATGACATATCTCACAATAAGTTTTTTCTAAAACACTAGATGCACTACCCCCTAGTTCCCAATATGCTTTTATAGTAAGGAAGCACATCACTCATTTTTCCAAAGTCTATTGTAAAAAGGATTGAGACCATCCGAAGATGCAAATGGTAAACTTTACATATTACAAAGAAAACAATATGAAATTCAGAAAAATATTCATGCAGAATGCGGACCATTAAAGTCACTTATGGCTCTGGTGAATGTTTTGACATTTTGGACTAATTATAGTTCCCAAGATATTTGCGTTTGGAAAGCTACTAGCACATATTTTACATGTAAGGGCTCACCACCCCTTATAAATGCTAGTGAGTGTACATCAAAAGGACTTGATGGTTATTGCATGTTTGATAGGATCAATGCAGAGTATCCTATACCCCAAGGTCTCGCAAAGGCTATCATCAAAAGGTTACGAGATGGTGCCTAAGGCATGGTTATGCGTACAAACCTAACTTTAATCGCTTGGGGAATATGCAATATTGACGCATCTTTACTTAATTCGTTTTATAACCCAATATTAGTCAACCTTTTATGCGTACCCGGTTGGTAACTGGATTTAAGCCTGACATTCGTGTTCTTACGCATTTTTGGTTGCACTATATATGTGCCATTACGATTCCACATCGTACTATCATGGGTATTCAAAACTGTTAAGTAGTTATGTTGGAAATGACTTCCCAACAATTATCCGCATTTTACCTGTGGCATGAGATCTCTTACCGCTAGATTTGCAGGTTGTCATTTTAATGAGACAGTCTTCCCGTCATTAGGGGGAGATAAGAAAACGTATTTTCTAAGGGAACGACAGGAATTATTGTGGTGTGTTCCCACTGTGTCTCATATTGATTCTTGTACTCCACAAATGTAAATGTGAAGTGACAAAGAATAATCGATTTTCAGAATATACACTGATGTCGCTAAAGTGACAAGATCACACATACCAGCTGCACATATTCCTGCAAGGTTACAAATCCTCAATAAAGGATATACACCATAGAATAAGGTGTTGCAACTACACTCAGTGGAAGTGTGGTTGAGGCCGTGGCTCCATAAAGGAAGTTGGAGAGACCACTTGGTTCGATCAATCCTCACCTAGAAAGGAATTAGGTGAGTAAGTCACAACTTATTTATATCATCTAAACTCATAAGATTGTCTCTGAATATGTCCATGACTCAAACTGGAGGACGCTCCGAAGTTTAATGATTCCAGAGAACAATGACACCCCTAGTGGAATATGATAATGCGCATGAGTCAATGTAAAGATCATGCGAGCATATTGATGATTAATTTCATATACACTTGCTTAAGAAAATAGAGCAATATGAGATCGAACCAAGCTCCTTGTTTCTTAATGTCAACGAAGAGCATATTTGGCCTATACAATCCAGGTAGAACTTGGTTCTTTGGCAAATATACAGGTATTTGGTGTGGTAGTGCTAACCAACCAAGTGTAAAGCCTACTGGACATACATGATTAATTTGTCACAAAGCATAATGAGAAGAAAGCAGTCTTAAAGTATAAAGACTTGCCTTGTGGCGCGAGGTTTCTCAGAAATCCCTGGAATTATTCTCTTGTAATGAACGTTATAGCGATCTGCTACTTAGTTAGCTTGGTAATTTCAAAAGGACTTGAAATGCAGCATATGTATGTGGTTGTTACGTATCTCTGAAAGAATCAAGAGATAGCATATATTTACAAAAGTATTTGATAGCCTTTTGTTTCCCAAATCAAGTGACTCTAAAACACAGAGTGCGTTTACAGTTAGATATAACGCTCACTTATAGATTGAAGCAATCAGGCGGATGTGGTATACCCGTCTAAGTGACTATTTGATTTGGAGGGGATAGACAAGAAAGTTATTTTATTGCGTATTCACAAGAAAGTTCCTGATTTGGAATTATAGCTATCTATGTCGATGATACAGGCATGATGGGTACTCTTGATGTAATAAGAGACCTTAATAGCTATTTCAAATCCGAATTTGAGATGAAAAATCTGGGAAAAGCTCGACCGAATACTGAGCTTGTGGTATATTATTCCACCAATTTGCATTTGTCTAAAGTTTTCAGGCAATTTAACAAAGACATGCATCCTGATAGCACTCCCATGATTAGTCGAGGTTCAAATGTAAGTAAGTGACCATTTCGTCTAAATGAAGATGACGAAGATGTGTTGGGAGATGAAATTCCCATATCTAAGTACAATAGACGCATTGTTGTACTTAGTATAATAATGTACTCGATAAAATTTGCATCCTCAGGGAACTTATTAGCTAGATATAGCTAAGCGCCAACGCAACATCATTGGAATGGTACAATGAATGTAATCATGTACTTAAAAGTAACCATTGACATGAGTTTGTTTTATCCCTGCAAAGACATAAACATGAATGCTAAAGGAACTGCAATCCAAAGGTTGTTGATTATGAAAGAACAACAATCTCTTCTCCAACGAAAGTGATCAGGGGGAGATATGGTAGACTATTTTTTAAGTCATTACCGATATTCAGTTTCGAAAAGTACATGACTAAATCAACTGTCTGGAACAACTCTGAAAGTAATCAGGGGGAGATGCCGACATCAGGGGGAGGATCTAAGGATATGATGTCGACATATTTTACTTCGAAATTGAAGATGTGTTGTACTCTTTTTCCTTTAGATCGAGAATAGGTTTTCCCAAAGAGTTTTGTTACTCGACAATGTTTTTAGCGAGACAACACTAAAAACATCAAGTATGTTGAACGTTGAAGACATAAAGATCGTCGTTGATATTACTGAAAATATCTGAATCAAAGAAATAAAACGCGATAGTCTCTTAAGCAATGTAACTTCCAGAATCAACAACATGGTCTTATAAACATTCAAGTCACCAAAGTAAAGTGTGATAAACTCATTTTGAGTGCATTAGACTAATAAAAATTGCCTGACATCAGGGGGAGCATCTAATGGTGTGTTGAACTATTTTCCTTCACCGAGGTTACTTTTTCCCACAGGGTTTTATTGCTCGAAAAGGTTTTTTAATGAGACAACAACAAACACCGGGAATGTAATTTCCCATTTAAGGCTATTATCTTTCCCATGATGATTTTCTGCCTTGGGAGTTGTGAAGCAACTAGTCAACTTCAACGGAGCAAAGTGATCATCTGCAATAGATCACCTTTAGTTGAATCTGTCACGTTGTACTCTTTTCCCTTCGTCAAGGTTTTATCCCCCTGGGTTTTTTTCCTTGTCAAGGTTTTAATGAGGCAACATATTCAAGTCTAACTATGTTCTACGTTTACGTAATATTGCACTCTTTTTCTTTAGTTCAGGTTTTGTCCCTTTGGGTTTCCCTGACGAAGTTTTAACGAGGCAATTAACTTAGACTCGTCGATCTTTGAAAATCGTATTACATGTGATGAACTACATGTAAAGTACGTGACAACATGTGAAGAGTTTTACCAAGGTTTTATCCCACTGGGTTTTTCCTTGTCAAAGTTTTAATCAGGCAATTGATTTCGACACAAGTCATCAAGAAGAAGACGACATTTGAAGAACTACATTCGAAGAACTAAATATGAAGCACCACATATGAAGTTCTATTGGAACGCACAAGGGGGAGTGTTGTAGGGCCTACGGCCCATGGATGTGCGGCCCAACTAGCTATACCTAGGGTTTCCCTTACATGTATATATATGTTGTTGTATCCATGTAACCCTGCTTTTGATCAATAAGAAACTCTGCCTCTTTCTCTATCTTTTTCATCTTTATCACTACAAAATATTTAATATTGTCCATCAATTCAGATGTATGGCTGAGAAAACTCAGTGAAATTCAAAAAGAATTTTCACTCTTAACTGCTTGTCGGGTGACGTGGTGTTTAAGAGGTTTTTACTTTTGTTGTGCCAGCTCATACTGGGTGCAGATTTCTGGGCGCCATAAATCATTTTCGTTCATGAAAACCATTCTCCAACGGAAGTGTGGGCTAGGATGTGAAGATGAGTTGGACCGACGGTTAGAACAACATCCTTTAACTCATCCTCTAGATTTAGAGGTTCACTTCAACGATGTGAAGAATAGGTGGCAATAACTTTTTCCTAATCTTTTGGATAATTAAGTTTTGCTAACCAATCATATTTATACAGCAAAACAACTGGATTGTTTTGAAAAGACCCCATTGGAGATGAAATTCTGAAACCTCCTGTTATTAAGGAAATCTTGTTGCCACATCGTACAAGGATGTCTTCCCAAGACTACCAGAGCAATGTCCCGTTGGAGATGCTCTTATTTTTCACGGAGTGGTGAGTGTCCGAGATTTGATCGAGCGAGAATGAAAATCCAGGGGAAAATTTATTTCACGGTGGGAAGTCTATCCGCGGGAAAAGAAAAGAAGGTGAAGATTTTAACCGTCAGTCTCAGCCAACTGACAAGACAAAGAGTAACTGGGCTAGACCTTAACATCTTCGTTCGTGGGCCCATTAGCTGGGGATGATCTTCTTTGCACGGAAGTTTATGGAAGTGAGTTATTTGGTGCATTTTTGGCAAGTTCGCATATTATTTTGACTGTGATTCGAGCACGGACGCATCTATTATTTGGATACCTATAAAAAGAGAATTTCTATCTTATATCTTTTAATTTTAATCACGCCTTTGGAGAGAAGAACACAAGGAAGAAAAGCTAATGTTTTGGAGCGATTTCACCATCGTAACAATTTCTCTTTCATTTTCTTATATATTTAACATGGGTGTTTCTACATCCATGAGTAGCTAAACCTATAATTGATTGAGGATGAATTCTAAGTTCTAGACTTGATTTGGATTAATATATGCATTTATTTTGAGTTCTTCGTATGATTATTGTTTGCTTCTACTTTAATGAATGTCTATGATTGATTAATTGATTTCTCTAGGTGGCCAACTATAGTAATTCGTTGATTGATTTATTGCTAGTAAAGGGTTAGGATATCCGTGTCATTGTTGAATAACCCATACACAAGTAGAAAACGTGAGACCTTACAGACGGATTTTGTGGAGCAATCGCGTGTAGAACAACATTAGAAAGTGGACCTTGCGCTAAGAGTCTAACTACTAAGATTAACCTAATTCGTAAAATGTAAACCATTCGACCAAGTTACACCTTGAGTGCGCTACTACTTGGTGGCTTGGACGAATAGAATCTGATATTCGAGCGCTTCGGTATTCAGTGACCAAAGGACTTTAGGGGATAGCACTGCATTAGTTGTTATTCCACGGTTGATAATAATTTATGATTAATGATGAATTGATGAATATATTAACTCATTGACGGTTTAGTAACGAAGAAGGATTCCTCGATCATCTCTCTCCATATTGTTTACAACTTTATCCTTTAATTACTTTGTTTATTTACTTTCAAATCTAAAACAAAAACCCCATTATGACCTTTTGAACAACTAAATGTCACTGCTCTTCGTGGGAACGAACTTGACTTTCATTATATTACTTGTTAATTGAGTGAAATTAAGATCACTAATTTGTTGCACCCACGACACGCATCAAATTTTTGTTTTTAGTGAGATATTCCCTTCAAATACGGTTGCTAAGATATCCCAAGCATATTTAGACTTAGTGCACGTACTCACATGGTGTTGAAGATCTGTGGTAATGGCATGGATGATAGCATTTAATCTGTCAAAATTTCTCTTTGCAACACTAATCTCTAGTACCTCGATAAATGATGAAGCAGTAGTACCTCGTCTCAAAATCTTTTTAAACAAAAAACACTTTTCCTTAGGGGAAGATGAAGCTCGATAAATGATACATTTGATCTATTAAAGCTAAAAAAGCACAAGATGCTGCAGAAAAATGAGCTATGCAAGTTCTATATAAACAAAAACAAAGCCTAATACTAGTTTATATAAAACTGGGGGTTAATATGTTGATGACAAAAATATGTATTTACAGGAATCTAAGACATTAAAAAGGTTAAAATACAATAAGCTTTATATAAACAACGCCTATCAATATTTTATATAAAATGGGGGGCTAATATGTATATTACAAAAAAAAATGCATCTAGCACCTATGAGCTCAATCTCCACTTGCGAGCTCGATCTCTACCTGCAAGCTCGACCTCCACCTAAGATCTCGACATAGAATTGATATTCAAATGGAAGAAAAATATCAAGTTCAGGTGTGAAGATTGGCGGCAAAGTAAAAATCTTAAAGACGTCATCAACTGGAGTCAAGATGTGGAAGCTAAGAACAAAAGTGTAATTTTAGGGTTATTTGATGTTTGATACATAGGTTTTATCTAGTTTTAGTGCTGGTGCAATTTTTGTCCAAATTGGGGCTTGATCGAATTTTTAATAGTGGTAAGTAAGGTTGTCGTTCACTCGGACTTTGTTGAAATTGATTTTAGGCTTAAATAAATGAAAATTAATAAAAATAAGAAAATATACACAAAATAGTATAAGGATGGATAGATACTGGGACTCGGGATTTCACTGCCTTTCATATACATGGGTTTTAGAAATTAATCCTTGACATTTATAGCTCCAAACACAAGAAATATTAACTCTATTCTTTACCAAAGTAGATTTCATAAAACATTAGTTGTAAGTTGTGAGCATGACGCATCAAAAGTAATTAAAACTAAGCATGCGACATCAAACAAAATAACAAATAATTAAAAGAAATCATAATTCATTAAAAATCAGTGCAAATAGTAATTAAGGAATTAATTAAATTTACCACATGATGAGATTCAGCTTCGTCCGTCATCCCAGAGATGGGTTCTAGCTCCTCATGGTGAAAACACGCTCACAGGAATTTTCATTGCTCAAAAAGGTGTTTGCAAGGAGAAAAGATACAAAGCAGTGTGCTTGTAACAGTTATAATTGTTATAGAACACACTATTACAGAGAAACACTAACAGACTGTTGCGAATTCGAAATAATTGTTACAAAAACTGTTACATAGATATTGAATTTGAAACTATAGGTAACGGTTTCTGCGACTGTTTTTAACTGCTGTTTCTGTGTTCTTCTTCTTCTTATTCAATGGACGCAGCAGAGACAAGCTCTGCAACTCCCGATTCTCTGCTTTATTCTAACCCAAACTCTCCATCACCCTCTATGCTACCCAAGAACCATATATATACTCGATAGGACCAAATTAACTCCTCAAATCTTCTCCAAATCTTCACCATAACTTCAGCAGTAAAGATGATATATTCTCGGGAATATTTTCCTTCACGCGTCTTCTGCTGGCTGTCAAACTTTCCAAACTCCCTATTAGAAGAAAACCAAATCATACAGAATATCTTCTCCCAGCACAAAATCTTCCAAATACAAGAAAAAATATTCGATGCTCTAACTTCCCTATTTGTCGAAGGGAACTTCCCTTTTTATCAATTCCACATGCCTGCACCCTCCAAGCATGTTGAAAACCTCTTTTTGAAAGATTCAAACACACTTCTACACACGCCTGCCCGAGAAGATCCAATGAAATCCCGTGAACGTCTCAACCAACTATACGTTCCCTGTTTTCCATCATTCCACGTAACATCCCCCATATCTTGAAACTAATATCGTTACCACCCTTGTTTAGGTGTAACAGGGTAAACACAATCCATTCCCGTCAAAAACTCCACTAAAAACCCCACCAATTCTGATCCAGGAAGTCACGCAGTTCAACAGCTCACTTTTCCCGCCAAAATGTTCTTCACGAAGAAGAAGAAAGTATTCCCCCTAACAGAAATGGGGTGCGAATAGCCATGGGGTATGAATAGTAAATAGGGTGACCCTCAGCAACTGAGCGCCCCTTAGCAATTAAGATGCCCCTTATCCAAAGTGAGAGTCCGCATAACAAATGGCCTCCGGGGTCAAAATAGCACTTTTTCGAGCCAATTTTTCCGAAAATGTTTATTTCCTAAAAATACATAAAAACACAATATTAGTACAAAAATCGAGTTCTAACAATACAAACATCGAGGACAATTCAGACACAAAAATGTGTCTATCAGGGCTTGGTACTTGAAATTGACGCCGACCTATGACGTGTTTTATTTTCCATCAACTATATGCTTAATTACTAAAACGTTTTATACTTTACTAACAATGAAGAACTAATTCCCTAATAATAGATTTAAACCCATGTCGAACATAAAAGGCTAAGATTGAATTACACATATAATTCCCTAGCAGAAAATAATTTGGATCTAGGGATAAAACCAAAAGAATGTAAAAGGAAGACAAAGTTTTCGTGTATTTTCTATTTTTTACATTTGTATAAATTAGATAAGAGTAGTGTTACAAGAAATTAGTTGGAAGCCTAACAAGCTAAGCTCCAACAACATACTACTACATTAATTTAACAGGTTGTCGTGCTAGCCTACTAGCGAGCCTCATGAGGAACCTAGCCAAGGGAGTCGAAGCGGATAGGGGGATGAGATTACATCGCAAGGGGGCAAGTTAACTCTACCTCCCATGTCAAATTCTGTAATATTTCGCTATTGGGGACTCGAATCTGGGACCTTCAGGAGCGCATCAACTTTTGAGCAATGGGGATGACCAGCTGAGCTAGCTACCCGTTTTTAAAATCACTATTATTTTTGTAATTCCTTTTTCTGTTATTTTTGTACTTTTTGGACTTTATTTATGTGATACTAGACATTTTTTTATTTTTTAAACCCTAAAGAAGGGTAGTAAAATATAAACTGCATAGGGAATGACGAATATATTCGTGTCCCCTTGGGTCCGTACACTAACACAAGAATTAGTGACCCGACTCGACCTCACCCGATTCATCGCCTATCTGGTATGGAAGGTAAGAACCGATCTACCCACAAATCCCCTGTAAGTGGGTTTATTGTATTCCTTTGTATGCATATATGTTGAGAAACTGAAAACGGATTTTGCTTTTTAGTAAAGGGATTAAACTGGCTATACAAGATAAGGGTACGAATTTCATCAACATATATTTTTTGCGCGCTTTAGGTACATGTTACCTAACATGAACCCTGAACTAAATTTATCTTAAAAGAAGACGAATAGAGTGACAAGCTTATTGGAAACAAAAATATACTCCGATTGGTCTGGTCTCCTTTATTTTATTTTTATTTTTATTTTTAGTAACTCAATCACTCTACTTTATCCTGACATCGATAACAATTCGATGTTGGAGCAAAGTTTGCAAAAATAAAACAGAAAGTAATAAGATGACTCCGAAATATGATGAAACTACCATGTTATTTCTAACACCTGACTTTGTCTTTTATGAATATACTCTATTTTGGTAATCCGATTATGGAAAACGCAATAATCCGATTTAACAAAGGCCATGGTTCACATATGATTACAAGAATATATCACTAAAAGCTATAATCATATTTATGTTACTTGTGTTCAAGGATTATTGCTCGATAATAAACCCTAAATTAGCTATAGATATGAATATGAGTTCTACCAATTTGTAACATGACAAAACAAATACTCAAATCATGTTGCAATACGTCAATCATGCAACTATATTTGCAGAGAATCATGAACCATAAATATGAGATAAAACTAATCCATCAATCAAAGAGACATATATTGTATAATAAAATTAATCCATAACCAAAAGAAAACTAGGTACACATTTTCAAGGAGTTCATAACAAGAAGAAAGAGAATAAAAAAGATGTCTAAACCCTAAAACAAAATTAGAAGAGAGATAATAAAATAGACGACCTCTTTGTATGTTGTATCTTACATATCTTGTGACTTCCAAATATCCTAAATTCAACCATCAAACCATGTTACCTAACTCAACCACTGTGTCTAAATTAATCAACTTGAATTCATCTCCACACTTGGCTTCTCCAATTCAACCACCACGAGCTCAATCTAACCATCATCAACATTGCATATAACCGCCACAGTGTCCTTATTTCCTCCATTTTGAATTCCAAACAAACCCATACCATTTATTCATTCTTCTGCTATAAATTTTGATATTCAATCAATCCCCAAAATATAATTACCCATACCATCATTAAAACAACCTCAAATACTAATTGTACTAAGGAACCCAAAATCCCCAATTCATTCTCACCAACATCAAACCAAACTCAATTGAGTTCAACCCTCTTCAATTAGCCCCAAAACAACTCAAATATTATCTCAATCCACTCTATCGATCACCACAAACGATACGGCATCAAGTTCTTCGGCTAATATTACTCGAACCTAGCATACAATAAACCCATATCAGACTTGAGTTTGTCGGCGTCGTCTTGTAAAGAAGCTGGTTCTAGAGGTTCTAAAATTGGTTCCTCTCTGTAGTATAAAATTGGTAAATAAGAGAAATATAAATTGGTCGATAAGCTTGCCCTAGTTTTTAGGTTATAGACATGGTACAAGATCTAGGCACCCGGACCGATGGATATGGGATGCCCAGTTAATATTTGTCCTGTCATTTCTAGGGGACTGACGAGCTAAATCATTGATTTTGCTCGTAACCCTTCTCATACGGCGTTGGAATGACCTCATTCTTTCGCCAATGGTTTCTTCTTTTCATTCTCTTCAAGATGATGAGAAGAAATCCTGGATTTGAGCGAGTTCCACCTTTTTTTTGCTCCAATGACTCCAAATCACCTATAAAACTCAAAAGCGAACATTAGATACATAATTTACAAGAAAACTCGCAAAGAAAGCATAAACAATAGATAAATATCAAGGTGTTTAAGACACCTATGAAATTCCCTCACACTTAGACTTTTTAGTCTTCGAGCAAATCAAACAAAGATAATTTTAAAACATACGAATCCTTTTCGTTGAGGATACGGTTACACTTAGCGAGTGTAACAATCCTTTGAATCCCTAGGTACCCCTAGTGGACGAGTTATAATCTCATGAGGGTTTAAAAGAGGTATACCCACAAAACCTATCTCCAAACCTTGTTAACATGTGAATAGTGTAGGAACGACACTAAATAATCTGCTTAGTTGGAATACGCCCAATGACTACAGCAGGAAGTACCCTGATGCGAATCCAATTTCATATATAAGTGACAGAGCTCTACTCAGATAGTCACACTATGGACATCAATATCCGAAATCGACAGATCACATGAATAGATTAAGAAGATGGATATAGAGATAAATGGTTTGCGATATTGACTAAGATGAACGGTGGTTCCCATATATGTCTGAAGGTCACTGCCAAGATAAATCATAATGGATTGAGATACTGGTCTGAACTCCAATTTCACTCAGCTGGCATATACCAGGGAACCAACAGTCGATAATCCCAATTCTAGATAAACTCAGCTAGCATATACAAGGGAACCATCGGTCGATTTATTAATAAAACAATGATAATAATAAACTTTTTTTTTCCAAATTCTTTTTCTTCTTTTCTGGTATTTTCCCCCACTTATAAATAAACTCTGATTAGTCTAATTGGTCTGGTCTCCTTTATTTTTATTTTTATTTTTATTTTTATTTTTATTTTTATTTTTATTTTTATTTTTATTTTTAGTAACTCAATCACTCTACTTTATCCTGACAGCGATAACAATTCGATGTTGGTGCCCCACCGGATCACCTAGAGAAACACCAAAAAGTTTGCAAAAATAAAAACAAAAAGTAATAAGATGACTCTGAAATATGATGAAACTACCATGTTATTTCTAACACCTGACTTTGTCATTTTAAGAATAGACTCTGTTAGAGCATGGCTCGGTTGAACCCACCAAGCGTTGGTATGTTAAGTTTGGTTGTCATATTTTAGTGAATCAAAACTCATGTTAAGAGTCACTTGATTATGTACTAGAGTTAAACTTCGTATAGGTTAGCTTGAAAGTATTAGGATATGAGACATTACAAGTATTGCGAAGACTTGAAGATGTGAAGAAGCAAGGAGCTACAACGACAACAATCATCCTTCCACTTGAGGTTAGTGATATTTGACTTGAACTGTTTCATTCCCTAACGTATCTTTCAAGTCGTGCATATTGAAAACATAAGCTGAAGCATATTTGAACTCTATATAGACATAGTATTAAGGAATACAATACGAGGTTTATTGCTTAACCATTAAACTTTGTAGATAAGACATCGCCATAATCATTTGAATGTTATTGTGATTATGTATGGGTATGAGGTGAGGATTTCATCCTAGGGAACAATGTTTACATGTGTTTTGAGGAAGTAAGTTCATAAACTTGTTTGTGGACCAAAAAGGAAATTGCCAGGTGTTATTGGTTTTGTTATTCATTGAATATCTTATGAACAACCAATATGTGTGATAGAGTATAACCGCTCACAACTTGTTGTGTTCTTGGTAGAACTGTTCACAAAGGCCTGACTTATGTATTGGTATAACTTTTATTAGTAAAACCGATCTTAAGTAATCGCCTGTGGTATGATCGGATTTTGTATGTCTGACCTTGTAAGGGAAAGGGAACCGATCCTAGTAAGGGAAATGGAACCGATCCTAGTAAGGGGTGTAGTACATCAAAGGGAACCGATCCTTGTATGGGGTCCAACATGGTTTATAACATAAAGGGGAACTGATCCTATGGACATGTGCAACACATATAAGTTAGATACCATATATATGTGGGGAACCGATCCTAGTACCTAGTCAACCGAACTTTTGGTAAGCTAGTGTGACTATGCACAGTACTCACATGGAGGTAGAACCGAAACTTGTTTTGGTAGAACCGTAAACCCATGATTGTGATTGAATGTTGGTTTGATCAATCACATAGTTCTTGAAAGTCAGATGAACCAATTATAAACTTGTTTGGAAGTGTGGCAAATCGGTTTCAAGGTTGTAAGTGTGAAAGAGAACTTACAAAGTTAAGATGTCGAAAAACTTTGAACACGTGCTGTGTATGTTTATTTCTATAATTGTTCAAAGATATTCCTTAACGGCTAAGGGAAGAGAATCCCAGGATCGAAACATAAGTAAGTTAAGAGTCTTTTAATTAAGGTTATTAATTTCATTTTGTAGGGAAATTACAGAATTAGTAATGTGCATTTACTAATTAGATTTTCCGAGAGATTTCGATCGTTATTTTTGGATGAGCATTTCCGGGAATTATGAAAACCGAATCGTGATTTTATGAATATCTTGAGAATATTTTCGGTTTTGGAAATTCCTTGGTGTCCAAACTTCCTTGTCTATAAATACACGAAGTTTGCCTTTCTAGCAAACTAATCCTTCGTAATAACAGATTTACTATTTTGTTGTTCTTTGGTGTAGCCGCCTATTCGGAGAGGAGAGTAACCTAATTAGGCGAAATCTCTTTACTGCTGCTCAATTTAAAGTCTTCTTTGGGATTGAGAAGCTCTAGCTTGACCGTTGGTGGGAAACTAGATAATTGCGGTTTATCTTTATTTTGGATTGATTTGATTGACTAACGGTGGTTGAAATCGATTGCACCTAGTTTGTTTATTCTTGAGAATCTTCTCTTCGATATAAGATTCACTCAAACTAGTTCGAGTTTCGACAGGGATCTCTTTGACCGTTGTTAGTTCTAAAGACGATCTTGTGATAATCCATTGTTACAGACTCAGATTAAATGCGTGATGATCACAAGAGATTCAAGTGATTGTGTGCGGAGTTTTTATTGAAGATTTAAGAATATTTGAAGACAAAGAAGATATTGAAGATCGACTTGGGTTTTATAATCTTTGGTGTGCACAATACTTGTTTCGGTAAAAAGAGGATCCAATTAATAATCGGTTTATCCTTGTGGTAGATTGGATTGATTAATTGAGTAGATCGGCATCAATCGTTTCCTTGTGATTAAAGGTATTGATTGGCTTAATCTTAAACGATTACCTTTGGGTGATTGAACATAAGATAGATCTAAGGACCCGACGAAGGAGTTTATGTTAAGATAAACGAGAAGAGCCTTTGTCCGACTCATATCACTTGGTTGAATAGAGTTGATACCAGCAGCATTTGTTGTTCTTTTCTTTGTTTGGAATACGAACCAAAGGAATTGTTCCAAGTACGTGACTTATTCACAAGTCGGAGGCGTGGGAATACGAAGGAACTAAGTGAACTATAGGGTTAGTTACTTGGTCTCAACTATACGAAGTTAGGTGTAATTTAGTGTAGCGGCTTAATCCTGAGAGTATTCAATTCTGGACAAGGTCCCGGGGTTTTTCTGCATTTGCGGTTTCCTCGTTAACAAAATCTTGTTGTGTCATTTACTTTTATTTTTCGCATTATAATTGTTTTATTATAATTAAAGTAAAGCACACAAACGTTAATTCCTATTTACTTGATAAGCAATCCTATTGTGTTTGGTTAAGTCTGAACATTTGTATCAAGTAAACATACTTCGTTGTTGTATTGTCTCGATCTCGTATCCATAGACGATCACACGAAGTGTGAACCGATTAGTTGCATTGTCTCGACTCGGTCCATAGACAATCATTTTCGGAGAAAGGACTTATATATAGGAAGATTTTTCGCTTGAGGTATATTTGGGTACCCTCGCCTTTTCAGACTCTATTTTTGGTATTCCTATTATGGAAAACGCATTAATCCGATTTAAAAAACGTCATGGTTCACATATGATTACAAGGATATATCACTACAAGCTAAAAAAATGAGGAGCTATGCAAATCCTGAACTTAAGGAAAGTGTTACAGTGAATGCTCGTTTGAATTTACGAGTGCGGGTATGTCAAGTCATTCGTCATATTTTAGTTTCCATAACATAAGTTTAGTTTTCTAGTAGTATTAAAACATCTCCATTAGTTTAATAATGCTTCCAATTTATTATAGTAATCACATATCGCTGAAAAAAATTCTTCATTGTATTCTAAGGAAAATTTGAAATAAATCTTGTGTAATCACATATCATCAGAGCTGCAGTAACAGTAGCGCCCAGAAAATTTAAGCCGCGCAGATTTTGTCAAGAAGGAAAGAAAGCGAGTTAAATTCTAGGAGTCACGAGACGGACACTTCGCCACATTTTACTGCTTTTTATTCTGAGATTTGCGATCAGACAAACAGACCCACAAAGACAGAGATTCTGGGAATGAGACTAGGCCGTGCTACGGGACCCATCACATCATCAACAAATCCAACCACATCCATTGGATTTACTGAACCATGACATCATTTTTGATCACTTGTCAACACGTGGATGATGATAAGAGAGTATTAAGTCCCACGCCATGAACAAGACAAAAGCTACTAATATCATACGGTTTTTTTTTTTCATTTTCTTTTCTTCTGATTGTTGCTGGCTGGGGCTGTTGTCTTGTTGTTGTCAATGTCAATTTGTTTAAAGACAGAGAGAGATATTGAGCCAATCAGCTTCTGAGACAGTAACAGTGTTATGTAATGTACGGTAACATGTTTTAACTCTCGGCGCATGCGAAGCTGCTTCTCATCTACGGGTTTTTTCCCCACCCCTTTACACCCCTATGTGTCATCTGTATCAACCACAAATTTCATCCTCACCCTACCCCACCAGGAAAAATAGGGGGTCCGCTTTAAAATTCAGCCACTAAAAACTTGACACATACCGGTGTATTTTTTACACCCGTAGATAACTAGCATTTTCGCGGAGCATGTTAGCATTTGTAGTAAAAAAAAGGAGAACGAAAACAGAGCAACGGACAAAGACAGATGAGATAGTTACTGTATGGAGTTGAAAGAGACGTGACTCATTCGTGGCTGAGTGCGACAGATTTTAAAAGCTTCTACTGATGATGCACAGATGACGCAAGGATTTTTTCCTTGTCATTTTCCACCACATCAGCACCGGCTCCTCTAGTCTAGGCTCTGGTCCTCGTTGCATCTTAAACTTAAGCTAACATGGGTCCTTGGTCTCTGTTTTTCCATCAAGGCCCATTACATAAAGATAACGTGTCTACAGCTCTGCAGCACTAAATATGGTGAGGATACATTAATACCATTAAAATGATATATTTGGTTGACATTTTGGTAGGGGTGAGCAATGGACGGGTGGATACGGACTTGGTATCATTTTCGTCCAATTTTTTTAAACGGTGGATTTGAGTTCAATACATTACACGTAGAATGTGATACCTGTGAGTGAGCAGATGAGCGGATTAGATGCAGATAGAGTTTCAGATCCAAAAAAATTATAAACGATAACGGATAAATGTTGACCCATGTGAGTAATATAATTTAGATTACTAAAGTCTTTCCCCTTTTAAGAGCAGCAAGGAAATTGAATGAATTTGGTTAACTATTTTTTCGTTCACCGCCACCTTATTCAATGTCTGCACATTCAACGGTAGCCGTTAGTTTAAAATCAAACGCATTCGTTAGATATTCTCTCTATCTGTTCGTCTCTAGGAGACGGACTACCGAGTGCTTCTGCCCATTTTTTTATCATCTCTCTTCTCCAAACAACAAGACAGAATTCTTTGATTAATTCAACAACGATATCGATTGATTTCATCTTC
This sequence comes from Papaver armeniacum, assembly GCA_023531295.1. NCBI lineage: Eukaryota > Viridiplantae > Streptophyta > Magnoliopsida > Ranunculales > Papaveraceae > Papaver > Papaver armeniacum. The sequence continues at coordinate 45,271 of JAJJWW010017209.1, forward strand.
TCCCACAAATTTATTCGAGGGAATCTCTTCCCTTAGCCGTTAAGGAATATCTTTGAACAATTATAGAAATAAACATTCACAGCTAACTCAGACAAACAGGGATGCCTTCAGCTGGGCTAGGAATAACACCAGGCTGATAGCAGTTCATAGCATACATAGTGGTCTGATTCGGAGTTATATCCGTTACATCAAAAGATTGCAAAGAGTTAAAGTGTAGCGCCCCCTAAGCTAGCAGCTGACTAATCCAAGAGATTTAACTAAATAAAGAGGCACTAAGAATCTAAATCATTTACTTAAACATTCAATTTAGAAATCTGCTACAAAAACTTAACCCAAAACTAGCCCCGCTCAGAAATATATATATATACAAGGATTCCTCTCAAATGATACATATACAATAGTCATTTGGTTTACAAATAAAATATACAACATAACAAACATAGCAGAAGTTAATCAACTAGTGAACTCAACCCTTGAAGCTTTCGCTGCGCAACTCTGATCTGTCACTGAAACTGAAAGTGGGAACGGGTGAGCACATCATCCCTAAAATGGGTGCCCAGTGGAAATAATAACTAGCTTTTAAGTAATCATTAATATGATTCGAAAACAATGCAGGTTTTTTCGAAAGTCGTTAATACACGGAAAGATAGTAAAACACAAAGTAGAAAGTTCTTCAAAGACATCCATAAATAACAGTAAACATCGATGTATGAGATGTGTGTTGCCGCACATAAGGGAAGAGTAATATTGATGCCAATTCCACACCGAATATGTAATACTGCGGTGTATCGCCCTAGCCATAGAATACTGAATATATATAAAGGAAGAATAATATTGCGGTGTATCGCCCTAGCCGTGTAATATTGCGGTGTATCGCCTTAGCCATAGAATACTGATATTGTGTCGGCACACATCTCATACCGCACAAAGCACACAAACATATGCATGAATTTCACAACACATAGATTGATTTGTAAAACAATAATGAATACAAGAGAGTTCGTTATTGATTCCTGATAGGTGTAGAATACACCTAATTTACTATCTATTGTTTATGCTTTCTTTGTTATTTTTCTTGTAAATTATGTATTTTACGCTTGTTTTGAGTTTTATAGCTACTATGGAGTCACACGGAGGAAAAGGAGAAGAAATCACCATATTTTAGCAAAAGGGTAAAATTGTCATTTCACCAAGGAGGGAATACTATATGGAGCCCAGCCAAGGTTAAGGGGAGGTCAAAGAGGTGTCCCTTATCCAAAAGAAGGGAGTGAGAATAGCACAATTGGGATGTACTTATGGTGGGTGTTTGAATCCACCCACACCATAAACTCTGACCCATAACCTAAGCCCATCCACCCATACCCTAACCAAAGCCTGATCCATCTGACCCGACCCGGATCCGTGTAATTAAAACCTAAACCTGAAATCGAGAGAAACCATCTCTCAATCATTATTTCACCTGAACCTGTTATTGAGACATCGGCTGCACTCTGAGGCCGAGAGATTGAGAAAATGGTGGTCGATGTTCAACCAAGAAGACGAGGAAGAGTTGCTGCCGAGATCGATTGAAATCGAGGGTTTACTGTTGATCAATTGGAAGTTGAAATCAAGCCGAAGTTTGATGCAGGAAGGATGGCAAGATGAAGAGATGGGTTGACTCTCTGCAATAAAGCCGCTGGAAATATTCACGGGAGAAATAGAGTTGAAGCTCAGGGAAACGAAAGAGATGGTTCGATCCGTGATGTTGGTGGTCGCCGGGTCGAAATCGAAATTGGAAGAAGGAAATGAATCTAGGGTTCGATTATGGTGGTTGATTTGGGGTTATGTGTTCTAGCTGTTGAAGATAAAATTGAAGATGGTGTGAGCTCGAGAATGGGTTAGCATCAAGGATGGCGTCGAGTTGATGAAGAAGTTCTCACGGAATTCTTACATGGGGTCGAGTCTCAGATTGACCGAGCTATGGAGTGAGGTCAGAATGAGATGTCATGGCAGTTGAGTTAGCAGTGGTGCCGACACGAAATTGTGACTATGGTGTATGTCTTGTTAAATGGACTTGGTGAAGCAATGGTGCTATGGTGGAGGCCGGTGTTTGGCAATATGCATCTGCAGGGTTATATGGCAATGGTCTTTGTGTTTGAGCTAGAGTTTTGATTGTTGGCTTGAACTTGAGGCTGCGGTTAAAGCCGAAATGGAGTGATTTGCAAGCTGGAATTGCAGAGCTACAACACGGGAGATGAAATTGGAATGCTCTGGTTGAGTTGCGGGAGGAAGTTGTGAATGATTTCCATGGGTCGGTGGCGCATTTCTTTGCTATGGAGGTTGGTACAGTGATTAGGGTGGTGTTTTGTGCTATGGAGCCGAGATAGAGTTGGCAGAGCGGAAATGAGTTTTGCGGGTAAAACCAACTAGAGTTGTAGTGCTTGGATTGTGAGGTGAGATGTTAATGGGAATGGAGTTGAATGGAGCGGTCTACGAAGTGTTGTTGGTTGGCTTGAGAAGGTTGAGTGGTTGGTCGTTGTTGTACTTGCAGAGGGAACTGTTGGTGGAATTGGAATTGAAGAACAAGGCATGAATCTGAGACTGGTGTTGGCAGAATTGAATGGTTTAGGGAAGGTGCAGTTCGAAGACTAGGAAATGCCATGGTAACTGTGAATGAACTCAGGGAAGAAAGATCTGAGATGAGACTGTTTTATGCCAATAGTTTTAATGGTGGCAGTGAACTGGGATGAGAATGCATTGGGGACTAACATGGAGGTTGAACTAGTGAGAATTGCAGTTCAATTTGTTGCATAGGTTGAGTTATGCAATGCGCATTTGGAGAGGTTGGTGCGCAGATCCAACCAATGCTACAAAGACAAGGATTGTGCATCACAAGAGTTTGGCAGTGCAAATGGCTTGGCCACAGCAACTCACCCCAATCGACCAGAGAGATAGCTAACTCGATTTCGACTCATGGCATCACCGAGTCGACTCGGTGAGTCCGACAACGATCCGACGATCCAACTCACCCCGCTTAGACCGATCCACCGAGTTCACTGGCGACTCGCCGCCGACTCATTCCTTTCCCTTGACCTGTTGACTAACAGTTGACTGACAGTTGACCGCTTGACCGTTAGTCCTAACGGTGGACCTGACCAATATTCCGTCGAATATTCTGTGTGGAGAAATTTTCAGTGGTGGCGGTGACAATTCCGGCAGGATTCCGGCCATAATACCAGTTTTCCGGCGAGCCAAAAATTCCAGAATTTTCTATGGATTTCTCTCATGGGTATGAAGACTTGGACTAGGAATTGGATGGAGAATTGGGCTCAAACTTGGAAAGAGAAGATGGAAGAGTTGAGAAAAGCTTGGATTTGGAAATTGAATTGCAAAAGGAAAAGGATTCTAATCCTTGGAAGAGTTGGAGAATATTGAAGCCTATAAATAGAGAAGTTTTCTACATCTTTTACACACCTCTCTACACACACAACAATTCTCTCTTCTTTATTCTTTGTGTGAACTCTTTAACATGAGTAGCTAATTTTATTATTGATTGAGGATGAATTCCTAGTTTTTAACATATGATTTAAGTTTTTGTTTTCAATTCTATCTTGAAGTTTTTCACATAATTATCGTTTGTTTTTACTAATAGGAATGATCTTAATGACATTCATGATTGATTGATAGATTGTTTGGGTGGCCAACTAAATTGATTTGTCGATTTAATCTAAAGCTAGTGAAAGTTAGGAGATAAGTAATCGTTTCTTGACTTTTTACATAAGTAGCAAACACGAGACCTCGGAGGATTCCGTGGAGCAATTGTGTGTGAAAATATCGTTAGCAAGTAGACCTTGATCTAAGAGTCTAACTACTAATATTGACCTAATAAGTTCATAAATCTTAATGCGTTTATTTAAATTACATCAAGGGATTTAGGGAGTGATCTACTACTAGGTGGTTTGAAAAGTAAAATAGAACTTGACTTGTCTTATCGAGACTTTTTACATAACTGTGAAAATATCGCTTTAGATAAAATCAAGTAGACCTTGATCTAAGAGTCTAACTACTAATATTGACCTAATAAGTTCATAAATCTTAATGCGTTTATTTAAATTACATCTAGAGTGATCTACTACTAGGTGGTTTGGTAAATAGAATCCAGTAGTCGAGAACTTCGTGATCCGTGATACAAGGGATTTAGGGGTTTAGCACCGATCTAGCCGCTTTACCTACGGTTGGTGATAATTTGTGACTAATAACAAGTAGAAAAGAACATAACTTGATTCATTGTTTTGCAACGAAGAAGGATTCCTTGATCTTGTCTCTCTTATTGCTTTCAACTTTATCTTTTAATTGCTTTGTTTATTTTCTTTTGCTTTTTACACCCCCCTTTGTGACAATTTTTACAACTAGAATCTCGTGCTCCTCGTGGGATCGACCTTGACTACCCTATATTACTTGTTAATTAGGTAGTAAAGTATTAATTAATTTGTTGTGGTTACGACACGCATCAAATTTTGGCGCCACTGCCGGGGAGCAGCGGATGATTTTAGTTGTTTTTATTTTTACTTTTTGCTTTATTCTTGCTTTGTTGGATTCTATTTTGTATCTAACTTAAGTTTTTGAATCTTATTTCAGGTATCGGTTTTCCATGTATGGTGGACAAGAGCAAGCATATTACAACAATCAATACGGTTTTCAACCTCAACATTATGGCAACTTCCAACCATCCTTAGGATACAATCAAAACCAATCTTTTGGCTATGATCAAATTCCTACAGAACCTTATGGATATTCTCATACATATCAACAACCTTATGACGGGTATGTAAGTGGACAATCACAAGGATGGGAGGATAGTTTTGTTTATAATCAGAAATTCTCTAGTTTTGCAGATAAGATGTCTGCCATGATTGGGGATCTTCAACAAAAGTTGCAAGAATCACATCGAGAAATTCAAAGGAATTCGGAGAAATTATACGAACAAATTAACCAACCTTTAGAGACTTTTGATGACGCTAGTGTAGATTACTCGAGCCTTGATCTTAATAATGATAAATCACCTATTCAAAAGGAAGAGCTTGAGGAAGATGCATTTATTGCTTGGAAAAAATTTCTTAGGGAAAGATATGAGTCCGCGGAAGTGTATGAACGTTGCAACAATGAGGAAGTTATTCCAACTCCGGATCATAATAAAGATCCTTCACCTATTCAAAAGGAGGAGTTTGGATATCACTTACCTATTGTTGTAAATGAAGTAACACCCTCACAAGAAGATCTTACAATTTATACCGAGGAAGATTATATGAGGGAAGAATGGCCCGATTCCGATGATGAGAATGTTGAAGAGATGATGCTAGAGGATGAAACCACATTCATTGATTTTGTGGAAGACCCAATTGAACTTGCCAATGATTTTAATGATGCCAAGACTTTGGTTGAGGTAGAAAACGACGAAGAATGGTTGCAAGGTTTAATAGAGGACCACGATATACAAGAGGTAAGTAATTCACTCGAATTTTTTAAGGATGAAGAGGATTCTATAATACAAGAAATTGTACAAGGTTTGTCTAACCCTTTGCCTATTGATTCTTCTCATTTACCTCTTATTGGTTTGAATGTATGTGCTTCGAAAGTATTTTTGGATGATTTTGTTTCTAGATATCCACCATTGGAAACACTTGATGCTAACACTATGCAGGTTTGCCAAGAGGAATACATGGAAGTTCCCAAATTCTATGTTCTTTATACACTTCCGAGTGTGGACGAGAATAAGTGTGGGAGAAATTTCTATCGAGCGATAATTTCACTATTGTTTTCTTGTGCTAATATTTGTATGGAGTTAGTGTTTTCAAAACAGGTATTATGGGTGGATCCTCAAATTTTCAGATTGTTAGTATATGGGGAATGAATCTTGCAAGAGCTAAGTCGGGCCGTCGACTTTAAAACAAGCGCTTAATGGGAGGCAACCCATAGGTTTTGTATTTCTTTTTTTTTTTTTTTTTGTTATTTCTTTTTCTTGTTTCTTATCATGTTAAAATTTCCCACCTTGACTTTACTAGGAGGATTCAATTACATTGAGGACAATGTAAGGTTTAAGTGTGGGGGAGTGGTTAAGCATGTATTTTTAAAAAAAAAATTACAAAAAAATTAAAAAATTTTGAAAAAAAAAAAAAAAAAAAAGTTTTACATAAAAACTCCAACTTTTAGAGATTTTAGAGTCACTAGCATACTTCTAGGTATGTTTACATAGAGATTTTGACCGACATAATTGAACTTGGAAATGTTAGAGAACTACATTCGGATTTCTTGCTTGTTTGAGTGTTAAATAATGGATTTAATCATGCCGGTGATGCGATTTTGGTGCAGGGAGAAATGCGTTATTAGAGTTGCTGATCAATCATTAGTGGAGACTACCCGTATTCATATCATGTGAGGCACCGACCAGAAATTCTTCCATCTACTAAAGAGCTTCTTTTGAGTGTGTGTCACCGTACGTTAATTCCGGGTAGAATGGTGAGCTACCCAACCTCCCACCAATAGAAGCACTACTCTTTGATCTCTTGAGTGCTAATTTTGTCAATCATAAGGGTGACGTCTATAGATGAAAGCCACCTTCTTGTAGTTCGATTTGCAGTTAGCACCATTCTCTCGCAACAACAACGGGTCCATAGAAACACAATCATCATCAACAAGGAGCGACATCAAAATCTACAAGAAAAGTTGGAAAAGTTTAAGGTTTACAAGCAACGGAACGGGAAAAAGAGCAAATTTCAAATTCAAGTAAAGCAACATACAAAAAGCGGATTTTACATATATGTTGAGGACTTACAATACAATGAGATAATTATATATACAAGTATGAAGACTTATTCATGAAAGCAAAGAAAAGTAAAAGGTAAGAATTGTTGAAGTTTATGATTTCGAGACGATACAAGTTGTGAAGAATCAAGCGGTAAAATACTTCTCCCACGGCCATGGTTTATTTTGTATTTAATTTCTCTTGTTTTCAAAAAAAAAAAAAAAAAAAAAAAAAGAGAGAGAAAAACAAGAGAAATATTTGTTCTTATTTTTATTTAATAAGCCGTGGGGAAGGAAAATTTATAAGGAAGTTTCAAGCGACAAGGATTTTAAGGTACAAGAGTTAAGAATTGTCAAGGATTTATGAAATTCGAGAGTTTATCATCAATAGTTGAAACCGAAAACGAAGACCAAGAAGATAAAGACGAGGAGCGGAAGACGTTTCTATTGGATGCCGTGAGAGTGGTGTTATCATAATTGGCGATCGGATGTGAAGGTGAGTAAGTAATCCCATCCTCGATAATAATGGTTGATTTCCTTTCGTAGAGATCGTCATAAAAATGGTTTTTCAAAATATTAAAAGATGTGGGTTTTTCAAAATTTCGGAAGATGTCCTTCCCACCATTCAACGTGTTGCAGGAATTCTCTTTTCATTCCTACCTGCACACATGTGAGAACCATAAAAAAGCCGTCTTCTTGAGTGCAATTATCATAAAATCCTTTTTGGTGAGGCAGAAGTCGAGGCGAAATGCTTATTGATCGTTTCTCAAACACGCATTCTCTCATTATGGTGTGGTTATTTCTCACTCAACATTTAAGAATGAGAATATGTTCTTTAGTATTTCTAACTTCTTATTACTAGAATGCAGAAACTCTATGTCCTCATAACTCTTTGGATGCTTAGGACGCTTGAACGCTTTGAAGTTGTGAGTTTTTAGTTTGATTTGCTCGAGGACTAGCAAAGTCTAAGTGTGGGGGAATTTGATAGGTGTAGAATACACCTAATTTACTATCTATTGTTTATGCTTTCTTTGTTATTTTTCTTGTAAATTATGTATTTTACGCTTGTTTTGAGTTTTATAGCTACTATGGAGTCACACGGAGGAAAAGGAGAAGAAATCACCATATTTTAGCAAAAGGGTAAAATTGTCATTTCACCAAGGAGGGAATACTATATGGAGCCCATCCAAGGTTAAGGGGAGGTCAAAGAGGTGTCCCTTATCCAAAAGAAGGGAGTGAGAATAGCACAATTGGGATGTACTTATGGTGGGTGTTTGAATCCACCCACACCCTAAACTCTGACCCATAACCTAAGCCCATCCACCCATACCCTAACCAAAGCCTGATCCATCTGACCCGACCCGGATCCGTGTAATTAAAACCTAAACCTGAAATCGAGAGAAACCATCTCTCAATCATTATTTCACCGAACTCGTTATTGAGAGACAGCGGCTGCACTCGAGGCCGAGAGATTGAGAAAATGGTGGTCGATGTTCAACCAAGAAGACGAGGAAGAGTTGCTGCCGAGATCGATTGAAATCGAGGGTTTACTGTTGATCAATTGGAAGTTGAAATCAAGTCAAGTTTGATGCGGGGAAGGATGGCAAGATGAAGAGATGGGTTGACTCTCTGCAATAAAGCCGGAAATATTCACGGGAGAAATAGAGTTGAAGCTCGGGGGAAACGAAAGAGATGGTTCGACCGTGATGTTGGTGGCCGCTGGTCGAAATCGAGAAATTGGAAGAAGGAAATGAATCTAGGGTTCGATTATGGTGGTTGATTTGGGGTTATGTGTTCTAGCTGTTGAAGATAAAATTGAAGATGGTGTGAGCTCGAGAATGGGTTAGCATCAAGGATGGCGTCGAGTTGATGAAGAAGTTCTGCTGGAATTCTTACAGGGGTCGAGTCTCATATTGCACTGAGCTATGGAGTGAGGCTGTAATGAGATGTCATGGCAGCTGAGTTAGCAGGTGGTGCTGACCTGAAATTGTGACTATGGTGTATGTGTTGTTAAATGGACTTGGTGAAGCAATGGTGCTATGGTGGAGGCTGGTGTTTGGCAATATGCAGCTGCAGGGTTATATGGCAATGGTGATGTGTTTGAGCTAGAGTTTTGATTGTTGGCTTGAACTTGAGGCTGCGGTTAAAGCTGAAATGGAGTGATGTGCAAGCTGGAATTGCAGAGCTACAACACAGGAGATGAAATTGGAATGCTCTGGTTGAGTTGCAGGAGGAAGTTGTGAATGATTTCCATGGGTCAGTGGCGCGAGCTGCTGCTATGGAGGTTGGTACAGGCAGTTAGGGTGGTGTTTTGTGCTATGGAGCTGAGATAGAGTTGGCAGAGCGGAAATGAGTTTTGCAGGTAAAACCAGCTAGAGTTGTAGTGCTTGGATTGTGAGGCTGAGATGTTAATGGGAATGGAGTTGAATGGAGCAGTCTCTGAAGTGTTGTTGGTTGGCTTGAGAAGGTTGAGTGGTTGGCTGTTGTTGCAGCTGCAGAGGGAACTGTTGGTGGAATTGGAATTGAAGAACAAGGCATGAATCTGAGACTGGTGTTGGCAGAATTGAATGGTTTAGGGAAGGTGCAGTTCGAAGACTAGGAAATGCCATGGTAACTGTGAATGAACTCAGGGAAGAAAGATCTGAGATGAGACTGTTTTATGCCAATAGTTTTAATGGTGGCAATGGAATCGGGATGAGAATGCATTGGGGACTAACATGGAGGTTGAACTAGTGAGAATTGCAGGTTCAGCTGTTGCAGGGTTGAGTTATGCAATGCAGCTGGAGAGGTTGGTGCAGGATCCAGCCAATGCTACAGCACAAGGATTGTGCATCACAAGAGTTTGGCCAGTGCAAATGGCTTGGCCTGGCAACTCAGCCCAATCAGCCAGAGAGATAGCTAACTCTGATTCTGACTCATGGCATCACCGAGTCGACTCAGTGAGTCCGACAACGATCCAGACGATCCAACTCACCCCAGTTAGACCAGTCAGCTGAGTTCGCTGCTGACTCGCTGCTGACTCATTCCTTTCCCTTGACCTGTTGACTAACAGTTGACTGACGGTTGACCCGTTTGACCGTTAGTCCTAACGGTGGACTGACGGAATATTCCGTCGAATATTCCTGTGACGGAGAAATTTTCAGGTGGCCGGCGGTGACAATTCCGGCAGGATTCCGGCCATAATACCGCTTTTTCCGTGAGCAAAAAAATCCAGAATTTTCTATGGATTTCTCTCATGGGTATGAAGACTTGGACTAGGAATTGGATGGAGAATTGGGCTCAAACTTGGAAAGAGAAGATGGAAGAGTTGAGAAAAGCTTGGATTTGGAAATTGAATTGCAAAAGGAAAAGGATTCTAATCCTTGGAAGAGTTGGAGAATATTGAAGCCTATAAATAGAGAAGTTTTCTACATCTTTTACACACCTCTCTACACACACAACAATTCTCTCTTCTTTATTCTTTGTGTGAACTCTTTAACATGAGTAGCTAATTTTATTATTGATTGAGGATGAATTCCTAGTTTTTAACATATGATTTAAGTTTTTGTTTTCAATTCTATCTTGAAGTTTTTCACATAATTATCGTTTGTTTTTACTAATAGGAATGATCTTAATGACATTCATGATTGATTGATAGATTGTTTGGGTGGCCAACTAAATTGATTTGTCGATTTAATCTAAAGCTAGTGAAAGTTAGGAGATAAGTAATCGTTTCTTGACTTTTTACATAAGTAGCAAACACGAGACCTTGCGGAGGGATTCCGTGGAGCAATTGTGTGTGAAAATATCGTTAGCAAGTAGACCTTGATCTAAGAGTCTAACTACTAATATTGACCTAATAAGTTCATAAATCTTAATGCGTTTATTTAAATTACATCTAGAGTGATCTACTACTAGGTGGTTTGGTAAATAGAATCCTGAGTCGAGAACTTCCGTATCCGGTGATACAAGGGATTTAGGGTTTAGCACCGATCTAGCCGCTTTACCTACGGTTGGTGATAATTTGTGACTAATAACAAGTAGAAAAGAACATAACTTGATTCATTGTTTTGCAACGAAGAAGGATTCCTTGATCTTGTCTCTCTTATTGCTTTCAACTTTATCTTTTAATTGCTTTGTTTATTTTCTTTTGCTTTTTACACCCCCCTTTGTGACAATTTTTACAACTAGAATCTCGTGCTCCTCGTGGGATCGACCTTGACTACCCTATATTACTTGTTAATTAGGTAGTAAAGTATTAATTAATTTGTTGTGGTTACGACACGCATCAATTCCCACCTTTTTTTGATGACAAGCCTCGCATACCTTGAGATCCATAATCCACGGGTTCGTTCTTTAGATCGATCGTTGTTAATAAAGATTAACTGTTAATCACACAAACACTCTAAAGGTTAGCCAAAAGGCTCACACAAGGCTCATGACACAATCTCATACAATTCTCTAATAATAAGTTAAATGAACTATCTAATGGTTCTAATCCCATTTATGGTTCTACACCTTTTCATTATCAATCTTTAGCATAACAAAGGTTTACTAATTCCATTAGGTGGAATCTATAGTCCATTTGATAAGTCGAAAGAATATCTACAACCTTGTAGAAGGAACTAAAGGTTAATTCAGACCACAAAGGTCCAATACATGTTCATTATGGAAACTGGCTATAAGCCCAAGTCCACTAAATAAGCCCAATAACTTAAGGCCCGATCCAACTGGGTCAACTAACGGTCACAGACGTTAAAGGACCAACTAACACTCAACGTCAATAGTCAAAGTCAAGTCCAGTCAAAGGTCGAGGAAAGTCAAATGGTCCAAGGTCAGGTCAACGAGTTAAGTCACTGAGTCAAATCTGGTTACAGTGTCAACTCGGTCAGGAGACTGATTCAGATAAACTGACTCAGGCGAGTCAGACTAGCATATCAACTAGCCAGGCTAAAAACACAAGGCCTGAGCCATTAGCTCATGCCATAAACTAATGCACAATTAATAAGCAATTACAAATGCAAACACCCTGTAATACAAATACAAACCTAATCTACAACTACAACATCTACCCATTCAACTACACAAACATTCTCGACTGCAAGGCACAATACCAGCAGCAAAACAGCCAGATTACACTTGAGGGTCTCATTTCAAATCTCAGTTCAATTCTTCCATCCCCTAAAATTCAACTTACAACCTCAATTACAACTCCATCTCCCTTTAAATACTCTAGACAATCAACTAAACTTCAACTCAGGCAATACCTTCATCAAATCATACATTGCTTGTACTTCCATCCATACCACTATCCATATTTTCAATCTCCAGCTCAAATACCTTTATCTGTATCACTTTGTTCACTTATCTTCATGTCTGCAACACCATTATATTCTTCTCAGCTTGTCTTAAACACATCTCAGGCTTCCTCCCTGTATTCTACAACACCACCATCAAACCCAGTTACATCCCCATTTCATCTTCAGCTCATTCTCTTAATTCAGACACACATACATTCAAAATCACCAACACAACTATAACCAACAGCTCCACCGGTAGCTTCCACAAATTCACCACCACCAACATCACAACTCAACTCAGGGATTCTAGGTCTCTAATTTATCCTAACAATCCAATATTATTCCCAGTCACAACAGTTCCAATATCATCATCAGTTCCAAACCTAAACACCTCCTCTTCCCAATCACCACCTGCAATTAGCCTAGCATTCATCTAAAACTTCATTCATAAATACCCTGTAATTCGTTCCCATGCCACCTCTAAAACTTTAAGCTTTACCAAGCCACTACCACCTACAATTTCAGTTATCTTCTCAACTCAACACTTCTGCCACATACATAGCCACTAACTCCACATTACAACATTTCAGCTCAATAATTTCATCACCTCCAGCAATCCTGTAAATCACTAAACCTAATACAACTTCAACTTCTCAAACACATAACCAATTCAATCATCTCCAACTCTGAGAACTAGAGTCAGTTATACCAAACAACAGTCTTAACTATGACTCACAGATTCACATACATTCATAAACACTCAAGAGAAACAATAATTTAGCAATTGAAACAAAGATACTAAACTTATACGAAGAAGGAATCTTACCCAAGCATTAGAATCCTCTAAATAGCTGAATTCCCAATTCAAGTCCACTGAAACCCTAATTCCATTTTGGGGAAGAACACATGAACCATAACCCTTCAATTTCTCAAATCAAACTCCCAAATTAACACGACAACCTCTTCTTCATGATCTGTTCCTAAAACCCATCCTTAATTCCATCTTAAACAACACCAAATCGAACTCTTAACTCAACCTCCATCTACAACATCATCCCCTTCTTCTCTCGAGTTCAATCAACATCAGCTCTAACTTCATCTTCTTCTATTCATCATAATAATCAAGGTTTACAGTAATTTCTCGAGTAAAAGCGGCTCGAATCTTTGAGACCGAAATCAACAGAGAGGAGAAGAAAAAGAACAAAGAAGAAGAAGAAAGAAGAAAGAAAAGAGAGAAATGAATTTCTCTTCGACACGTTGAGATGATAAGGCTAAAGATATTTATTGAGGCACCCACAAATTTGATACGGGCAGCTAAGCGGCTTAGATGCAAAAATGATTATTTTTCCCTTCTCATTAATCTGATAATATCATCTTCGTCCGATATCCGATTGACACGTTCGAGTAGTCTAATTCGCATAACTTTTCGAGGTCTATCTAGTGATACTAATTTCGTATCTAGATCATTGTTAGATTAACTCTATTAATTATCGATCATGTTAAACTAATCGAGTCATTAGCGGCTTAAACGTCTCTTGACTGGTCTAATAACGTTGACGAGCTTGGGGGTCTTTACATAAAGAAATTCTGGAGATTTTGGCCTTTCCAGTTAAAGTTTCCAAAAAGAGTAGAATTGATGGAAAGTTTAGCTAATCTAATAGCCGAAAGATTTTGATGATGATCAACTTTAATTAGAGTGCCTGGAACAAATTTAATTGATTCAAAGTTTCCCCCCTTAATGTTTATATTCCTGCTAAATGGCTTTGAGAGTATCTTCGTCTTGAGCTTCAAAGTTGATTTCTTTATATTAAATATGTAATGCTAGTTATTCAAGAGGTCGCTGCCTTGAACAAAATCTCGAAGCACTTTTGTCAGGAAAAAAAAACAATACAAACATGCTGGTCAAAGGAGAAAATATTGTATACGGTAAATATGATTTTCTGGCAAACCATGATATAAGCGGACAGTTTTGTTTCGTAGTAGTGTATTGAAGAAATCAACAATTTCCCAGCTAACTTTTAGGCCTTACACTTACAGTATTCATAGTTGTTATTTTGTCTCTAATAGAGGATTTTATTCATGGATGTAAAAATGCCATGATGGGTTATAAGATGGCCACGATAATGGTTATGACCTTGTGGGAATGAAGGACCACTTCTACGCGAAAAGAATTCCAAAACGCAGGTATAACCGTCGAAGCAACTACTGTACTGGTACCCACAAATTATTTATGGCGCATTAGGATCGAAATGGAGCTGTTGCGTTTTGTACAAGAAAAAAGGAGTTGCAACATTAAAACAGAACTTCTATAACTCTCTGCTTGCACATGTCACAGACTTATAAATCTCAACCAACAATGTAAGTTGTTGGACTACAATCTTTAGGTTTGTCCACGCCCCTATCCTCTCATAGTCTTATGCGCATTAAAACGATTCCCACAGGAACGACTATTGGTATAACGACAGAAGAAAAAATATAAGGAATCTAACCACTAATCAAATAAATTGCCATCAATCGACAGGGAGAAAACATATATATTTTGGACCAGGGATGTTTGGACCGAAGTGTCCAAAATGATCCTAGTCCCCAAGCTAGTTTTTGGTAGGGGGTTATTCGGCTATGTGTAGAGGAAAGATCTCTACTTGTTTATTTCATTGATTGATCCCAAAGCATACGAGCTAGGCGCGTTTTGACCGGAAGAAAATTCGATCCCGTAGCGTGGATCTTTTTTGCTCTAGCAGTTTTATTGTTGTTGGATCCCGTGGATATGACATGAGATAACTGTGTAGGATAACAGATGTTATCCCTGGACTTTGTAATCCAACAAAACTTTAAACTTCTCAACCCTTTAAAAATTGTTTTTTACATATGACACCAACTATATCCCTCACCATCTTGAACGAGACTATTAGTAATGTTGTAATTCATGTTATTAAGATGTTACGCTCTAATCTAAAGAGATATTTTCACATCTTACAATAAAGTTTAAATTTCTTTTTGAAGCACGAGATAGTTGTATGGAAACAATAAACATAATAATTAGTGGGAGTTATACAAGAAAGATCATGATGGGTGAACTAATATTGATGAACATGAGGTGATGAAGTGTGGAAAAAAATTACGAACAAATTAATTACACCAGATTTGAGATAGAAAACAATTCATTAAACTCAAGAAAAGGGACAAACGGAGTTAATATACACTCTGTAACTGTCAGGAGAAAACACAGATTACAAGCACGTGTAATGATCCTACACGGTAATACAGTTGTAACAGAGAGTGACAATTAAGGTGGTATTAACAGAGTGTAAGATATAAAATATAAAAGACACTTTGTGCTACTATCCGCCTTCAAACTGAAAATGAGTTAAGTCCTTCAGTTTGTGTTTGAGAAAATCAAAACGTGAAGAAGCTAGCCCTTTAGTGAAAATATATGCAGCCTGTTCCAAAGTAGATAAGTAGATCACCTTCAAAGATTTAGAGTGAACTAGTTCACGCACAAAATAAAGGTCCAAAGCCAGATGCTTCATTCTACTGTGAAACACTGGATTGGAGGCAAGATAAATAAAGCTTTTGTTATCATAGGAAATAGTTGGTGAAGAAAGAAGAAATACATATAGATATTTGAGTAGTTGACATAACCATGGGAAGTAGTTGGCCTTTAATTCAGTTGTTGTAGAGGCCAGTGATCTTTATTCTTCCTCTTGTACTGCAACTAACCTAACTTTGTGCCTCTCTATAGAACCATTTGCGTTGTATTTAATTTTAAAAACCTACTTACAGCCAATTAGGTTCTGAGAAGGATGAGGTGGTACAAATGTCCAAGTGTCTGCATCCATAAAGTTGCATACTCATTTTTTATTATTTTTTGCCAAACTGGAACTTTTGCAGCTTGAGAATAACAGGTTGGAGTAGAAACTTCAAGATGAGAAAGATGAGTAGAGGAAAGAGCATACTTAGTAGCAAAAAATACTTTAGGCTTGAAAACACCATTCTTGGCTCTTGTTTGCATAGAATGAGTAGTAAGTAGAGGCATCAGAAGGTGTAGTTGAAACTATAGAGTTAAAACTGTTAGGTGATGCAGTAGAAGTATGTGAAGCAGAAGAAGTATTATTAAGTGTTGGATGACAAGCTGACCGAGTAGTATTTGACTGAAAAACTGCAACAAAAGTATCTGTAATATCTGACTGATCTAACAAAACAGGATGAACAGGAAATTCAAGAAATACAGTGTCAGATTTTGAAGTATGGTGGAATGTAGAGTAAGGAAAAATCTCTTCACGAAAAACAAAATGTATAGAAACAAAAACTCTTTTAGTGGATGGATCTAAACATCTGTATTCCTTGTTGTGAGAACTATAGCCAAGAAAAATGCACTTCATACTTCTTGGATGAAGTTTATATGAAGTGTATGGATTGAGTCAGGGAAAACATAAGCATCCAAAAGTCTTCAAAAAAATAGTCAGGTTCCTTGTTAAAAAAACATTTATATGGAGATATAAAAGACAAAGTTTGCATTTGAGAGGGCATCAAACCAATAATCAAAAGATAAACCAGATGTATCAAAAAAGTTCTTGTTGTAGCAAGGATGTGTTTATGCTTAGATTCTTCCACCCCGTTCTGCTCCCGGGAATGTGGACAAGTAATTCATGTTGAATATCAGTGTCTGGAAGAATTTATTTTAAGCTCTTGTTAACAAACTCACCTCCATCATCAATTCTTATAATCTTGATTTTACTATTTAACAGATTCTCAATACAAGCTTTGAAATGCATAAATGTCTTTCTAAAATCAGACTTAAGAGTGAGAGGATATACCCAACAAAACTTGGAAAAATCATCAATTATATTGACATAATAGTGAAAACAATTTACAGAAGTAACAGGTGCAGGACCCCATACATCCATGTGAAGAAGTTGTAGTGGAAATCTAAAAACAGAAATGAATACCTTGAAGGGTTTCTTATGTGATTTTCCTAGCTGACAGTCAGAACAATTGAGAGGTTTACTACTGAAATCATAAACATTTATTAACCTAGAAAGTATTGAAAAGGTTTGAAAAAAAGGATGTGCTAGACTTCTATGCCAAACAGTTGATGAAGCTTTGGCACATGAAAAAGCAGTAGAAGTAGTTGTAGTTGAAGCTGAAGAAGCTAATGTGTCGCAGATCATTGGATACAATCCATTCTTACTGGGTTCTTGAAAAGAATTCTCTTGGTGTGTATGTCCTTAATAGTAAAACCAGAGGAAATAAAGGTAAGCGAATAATTATTGTCTCTTGTGAACTTATTATGAACAGAAATGACATTATGCTTAGCTAATGAAACATGAAGCATATGTTGTAGATGAACCTGTTGATATGGTACCGAAATAACCGAAGAACCAGATTGTAAAACAGACATACCTGCACCATTAGCAGTAGTGACAGAATCACCACCTGAATAAGCTGAAGTAGAAGCAATATTAGAGGAATCCGCTGTGAGATGATGTGTTGCTCCATGATCATTTTAAATAACCAATCAATATTTCTTCTACTAGTTTAGGGTTGTGTGATACGTGTAATTGTCATACCAACTCTTTACACAAGTAGTAAATCGCAAGATTTGACAGAGGGATTTTGTTAAGCAATTGTGTGTAAAGATAACACTAGTAAGCAGACCGAGCTTATGCGTCTGATGCTAGGATCAACCTGATTCACAGAGTGTTTTTAAGCATTCGACTAATTTACACCTTGAGAGCTTATTCTTGGTGGATTGGTTGGATAGAATCTGGTAGTCGAGCGCTTCCGTATCCAGTGGCAGTAGGAATCCGGGGGATAGCAGAGCTCATTGCTATTCTACGGTTGGTAACAATATAAGTTAAACAAGATATAAATTTATATTTAATTAAGCTTCGGTTCAGTGACGGTGAATGATTCCCTAATCATCTTTTTTATTATTATTTACAGCAAAGTATTATTATTTTATTTTATTAGTTACTTTGATTTAAAATCTAAAAACCCCCTTTTGGTGACTTTTAACAACTAGAAACTCCCTGCTCTTCGTGGGAACGAACTCCTTGCCATTATATTACCAGTTAATTGTGTGGAAAGAAGTAATTAATTTGTTGTGTAAACGATGCGCACCAAATTTTGGTGCCGCTGCCGGGGAGCAGTCGGTAGCTTTTAGTTGTTTTATTTTATTTTAGTAATTTTATTTAGTACTTTGTTTTTAGTTTTTCCTTTATATTTGTGTTCTTTAATTTATTTTGTTCTAGTTATTATTATTTTTGTTTTAGTTGTTATTCCTTAATTTATTTTCTGTTAATATTTATTTTAATTCTATTGAGATTATTATTGTTATTTTACTTTTATTATTATTTTTATTTTCAATATTTATTTATGTTAACATAAAAAAAAAAGTTTATATTTATTTATTTTACAATTTAATATTTTCTTGATTTTACTCTAGTTTTTCTGGTTTCAGGTACTTAATCTCTGGCATCTAAACGGTGGGATTACCCGAGGTGCGGAATTCAAACTCGTAGGGGAACAATACTTCAAGCACGTCAGCAGTTTCAACAAGAACCATCTACTGAATTAAGAGATGGTTGATACAGACGACGAGAGAGATCCTCCACCTCCGGAGAAGAAGTTGGGAGAGTTAACTTCTCCATGCTTAGATTCGCAACCACTGTGCATCACTATCACCAACCCAGTGGAGCTGAAATCGAATATCGTTAGTGATCAAATTCATCACCATCGTGATCATCATGATGACCACCATTAAGAACGGCTCATGTTCTTCATGTTCATAATAAGGAAGAAGAAGAGGTGCCCTGAGTAATCATTCAGGTGACTTTAGTGATTTTTGAAAATGGTTTCCCCTTAACAGAGTGGACGCCCCTTAGTAAAAAGACTGACTGCCTTTAGTTCTTTGTGAAACAATCTGCGCCCTTAACATGAGGTGCCCCTTAACGAACAATGAGGATGCCAACAGCACATTCCTTAGAAATTGACCATCTCGACCTTTAGTCTTATGAGTTTTTGTTTTGCTCATAACTTCTTCATACGAACTCAGAATGACTCCGTTCTTTCGCCATTGCCTTTGTCTTCTCGTCCTCTACAAAATGAAAAGTATAAATATTGTACTTGAACAAGTTTCATTTGGTATTTAGCTCTTCTCCCTTTGTAGCTAGCTTCTTTTATTGCGCAATTAAGTGCAAATTCACTTCTTTTTGGACGATTCTCCTAATGAAACACAAATAAGAGAAAACAAACGTAATATACAATAATTTGCAAGAATATAAGCAATTACTAGCATGGAATTGACACTAAAATCATGTGAATTATGCACTTATCACTCCAGAATCCATATACCATGGATTTTCACATATGATATTAGCAGCAGCAAGCATAGCCTGGAGATTTGTAGGAGGATCACGAACTTGATATGCAAAATTCATGCGATTTCAGCATTCATCAGCAACATGTCCATATTTACGACAGATCTGACATGCAGGCTTGTCTCCAGATGCAAGATTAGCTGGTCTTGCAACAACAGTTGGAAAAGATGTGGATGACGTTGGTAAAACTCCTGATTGTCTACCAGATCCACGACCTCCTCTGCCTAGATTAGGATTAAATCCTCTAGTACCTCTACCATATCCTCCTCAATTGGTAAAGAATGCTTTATTGGTGGATTCTTCATTGTTGGCAGTAAGATGACTTTGACAAACAAGTTCCTCACTAAGTAAAAGATTATGTAACTCAATGCTTGAAACAGGAGGATTACGAATCCTTATAGAAGTAGCAAAACAATTGAATTCGGGACCAAGACCAGCTAGTGTGACTACCACAATTTCATCATCAGAAATAACAGATCCACAATCAGCTAATTGATCTGCGATCTTCTTAATTTCATTGTTGTAAGCAGTAATAAAGGAATCACCTTTCTTGATAGTCGACAATTTTGTTCTCAATTGAATTGAATAAGTTGAAGAAATTCGATCAAATCTATATGAAATAGCCTTCCACAATTCATAAGATGTAGAAGCATTAGCAAAAATAAGTAATTACCGTATCTGAAATTGTGGAATTGATCCACATGATGATTGTAGAGTCTTCATCAACCCAATCGGTATAGAGTGGATTCTCTATACCGTTGTTAGCATTGGTAAGATTTGTGAATTGAATAAAATGATAGACACATTTTTGTGTCTACTTTGATCTCAGTTGTCTATATTGTTAGTACCTATTTTGTACTTATTTTGCTATTTTGTGTATTTATATGTGTTTTGGGGAAATAAAGATCGATGAACTAAAAGTAGGAATTCCTCTCGTGAAATAGAGGAAATGAAGTAATTTATAATTTAATGGGCTAGGCCCGAAAGAAAGAACACGGAGAATTATTTCATTGGTCCAATTATTTGGATATGAGAGTGTGGTAAACATGTCAAGGAGTGTGGTAAACATGCAGGGCGTGTGCAGAAAGTGTGGAGCCCATTATGTCGACATCATTTACAAGATATTATGATGATATTTGGAGATATTTTATTTATAATGAAGAAAATAAAAATGTTAGGTAAGAAATCTACATGGAGTAATCGAATGGAATTAAATATACAAGAATATGGAAAGAATAATATTCTTTATGGTTGAATTTAATAAAGAGTAAATAATTCCCTAATATAACTACATGAGAATTAAATTATTTGACACATGACGCTTTCTTATTGGAAGAATTTGCATTGCGTTGACATGTAGCGCATTCTCATTGGGCGACAATGTGGTAGTGGGAAATATAAAAGGAAAGTGGTTTCCTTAGAATTTTTATTCTTTTTAATTTTTTTGTAATGGAAAGCTAAACCCCATCACCGGGTCATGATTAGCATAAGTGTTTTGATGTTCCATGCTTTATATTTACAGTCATTGCTTTCAAATTAATTTACCTTAGGCAAAGAATTAGAGTCAACGAATTTTTTATCATATGAGCTATAATTGTTTATAAATAATTTTGAACCACATAAATAGGAAATCTGATGGAATACTAAGTGCCGGTATCACTCAATTTTGTTATAATCTTTCATCTATCTGCTAGTTTAATTTTATAATAATTAAGTATAAAATCAACTTCACAATTCCGAGAATCGAATCGCTTTCTTACCACTATAGAAATTACATCAATTTTTTGCTCCGCCGGCACAAACTTTTATATAGATTAGGTTTTAGATTATTATTTTTTTTAAGTTCAGAGTTTTAGATTTATTTTTATTTTTAGGTTTTTATTTATTTATTTTATGAATTAGATTAATTAGAATTTATTTTTATCTTTAATTTTACTCTGGGTATAGTCTTGTTTTTGTTGAGCATGTTACATTTCGAATTCATTGTGGATTTGCCTACCAAAAAGGTAAGTAGCGTACTCAAGATTTTATTTTGTAAATAAGGCAGTATTTTTTTTAGCTTTTATCTGTTTGTACATAATTATTATATTTTGCTGAGGTAACCCAAGCTTACCTAAATTAGTGAACCCAAACATTTGCATGTGCACAAAAAATGTCGAATTGGTATTAAAAAAGTCAATGTACAATGAATATCCGACAGATTTTCAAAATGGACATTACTACTTTGATCATAGTATGCATAGTGGTTGGGAACACCAACCTTTCAAGGTTATGGTTCATACCATGGTAATCCCAATTACTATCCGCACGCGCATCGGTCATACGAGCAAGAAAATAAGGAATATCATAGAACTAGTTCCTCATCTTTGGACGACTTAATCAAACAGTTGAAAACTAGTCCTTATTATGATCCTTATGTTCCTATTCTTCCACTAGAAGAGTCTCTCAAGCTGATAGCTAACAATACAAATAGGTAGGCGAATAAAAAAATTGCTCAAAGTAATTTTAATTGCCAATATATGTTTCCAATATTACCCTTAAAAGGGAGTATAATTATTATTCAACTAATCTAGATGACGAGGTTAGAAATGGAAACACTACCTGTTTGGAAAAGGTTCGACCATTTTCATGTTATTATGATGACGATAAGGTTCGACAAAATATGTCCATTACACATCGGTAGAATGTAGCCGAGCGACAAGATGGGCACCAACACCTTTTTGAATAATAATACCTAATCTATGGAAAAGAGAACCTCCGATTTTGCAATTTGCATCTTGGCTAGCGAGACAATTCTTCAACCTCTTTAAAAAAGCATACGTGTCTTCGCCTAGTTAACCTAGGGTTGTGAAAGCTAGAATGCCCAACTCATAACCAGGGATGAGGATAATTCACCTCTTTAATATTAATGATAATTCACTTATTCAAAAGGATGAGGATTTGACCATGGATACCATTGTTTTAGACGGTGTAGTATATCATTGTGATTATGAAGCCGATGATGGTTTAGAGGAAAGAGTTTATCCTTAAAATATTGCTTTGAGTCTAGCGATTTAGAAACATTAGTCTCGGAAAAAGAAGATGAACTCATGGAGCTTTTAAAAATGAGTGAGGATGCATCACCTGAGTATAACCTGAAAGAAGCAATTAACTATTTTTAGGATTCTGACGATCTAGAAATTAGGGAAATTGTAACTAGTCTATCTAGAGATACCCAAAACTACAAGTTTGGGGGTGATTACTCTTAAAAAGATCACTCACTTGGGACTTAACATATGTGCCTTTACCATTTTACAAGATCATCTTCATACACGTTTTCCATAACCTAATGATGTCCAAGAAAAAACTCAGTTGTTATAAACCCATCCTCTGGTTGACGTGGTTTACCCAAGTGATAATACCAAGATTGACTTTGTTTTCCCACCAAAAAATTTTCTTCCATTTGTGGGAACGTATGAATTTCAAATGTGTATGTTATTAAGTTTTGAGACTAAGCCTAAGTACTTTAGGAGATTGGAAATGACACGTTTGCTTAATAATGACCATCATTATGGTCAAATGTGTGAGTCAATTCTGATTGGCTTAGAGGATCCCCAATTATTTAGGTTATTATTATGTGCTTCTAAGTTCTTATTTGAGTTTTTTGAGACTCTGCGACCTGAACCTTCGGATCTTATCTTTGAGGAAATCCATACCATGAACATATTTTTATCAAAACCCTTTCATAGAGACTGAACCTGAATCACAGCTAGATGTAGTTGACTTAAACAGGAAATTATACAAGGGTGTGCCTTATTTGTTCATTTTCTTGGCATGTTGCAGATTCCTTTGACTTGTGGTAGCTCAATTTGGTTTTGATTACCCACAAATGTTCCGGATATTATTTTATGATTATATGAGGTGACTGATCCTTTCTTAGTCTAGCTGAAGACTTTAAACACAACACTTGGGGTAACTCATGCTCATGCAACACAGTAATATCCTTCCTTAACTCATTTCTTCAAGTGGTAACAGTTTATCCTTGTTCATGCTTTTAATTTCATCTTTCGAACATTGAGGGAAATGTTAGATTTAAGTTTTGGGGTATGGAAGCAACCTTTTTAGTTGCATTATTGAAACTTTTAACTTCTATTAGCTAAGTTTACATACTGTTTCTCACCGAAAAGATGGAAATTTGAATTACTTGAGAATTTCTAGAGAGACAGTAGAGAATTTGGCATTCTTGAGAGACTATAGAGAAATTGACATTCTGGAGAGGCAATTCCTTTGGGAGCGTGATGGACCTTACCGTCCATGCTATAGAAATTTAAGGCAAACGGAAATGCTAGAAAAATATAGCAACCTCATCATGCAGTCTTAGTTACTAGATCACGTCTCTCTCTCTCAATAGAAACTTATCATCATCAACAAGTGGAGCGACATCAAAATCTATGAAGAAAGTTGAATACGTTCAAGGTTTATAAGCAATACAAGGAAGAGCAAAATTTATAATCAAAGTTGAAGATTTAGAGCAAAGAAAATCAAACGATGAAAGTCGTTGAAGTTTATGATACCAAGACATTACAAGTTGTGAAGATCCAAGTAAGTCCTTCTCTCATGGCCATATTAGTTTCGTAATTGGTGAAGTTGTAATATTTTTGAGCAAAAAAGAAAAGGAGAAAAAGTTGCAGCTATTTTGTACTCCTTTATTCAATAAGGCCATGAGCAATAGAAATCTATAATGAAAATTCAAGAAGGAGAAAAATTAATACAATGTCAAGGTTCTATGTAGTTCAAGAGTTTATCATCAACAGTTGAAGTCGAAGACGACGATTAAGTACTATAAGAAAGTTGAAGATAAATGCATATTGGTTGCTCTGTTAGTCCGTTTTCCATCTGGCACAAGACCTTTCTCGCACTGGTTCAACTCATCACACATACTCTCTATCCAGTCATTGAGCGGATAAGACCACTTATAGAGCGGGTTTCTCTCTCCCGACGTTAATGCTACCGTGGAGTGGACATTTATCCGTTGTTGAGCGGTTATTTATCTCTCAATGTTGTTTCACTTGTTTAATGGATCTTTCTTCCGGTGTTGAACGGATCTCTCCTGCCGTGGAGCGGATATTCTGACAGATTTTTCTCTTGCATTCTAATTACTTGGCGATAGGTTGAGAAAGTTTTTGTCCTCATAGATTTTTGGATACTTGTGACCAATTAGAAGCAAATGTTTTGTGGGTACACCTATTGTAAACCCTTACGCGATTATAACTCGGCCACCTAAGGGTTTAAAGGCTTGTTACAAATGTTAAGTACAATCGCGATGCCTGCGACAGTGATGTGGGATTTTAATTTTATAAATTAGATTTGCTTGAGGACTAGCAAATAATAAGTTTGGGGGTATTTGATAGGAACATTTTCGTGTCTACTTTGATCTCAATTTTCTATATTGTTAGTAACTATTTTGTACTTATTTTGCTATTCTGTCGTAGATGGGGCAAAACGAGTTACTAGTTTTTACCGAATTGAGGAGACGACCGTGCGGAGGAAACTCCTTGAACCGAGCGAACTGTCAAACCTGGTAGGCCTTGAGATGTGTAAATATTATGGCCTACGTGTTATAAACCGCAAGTGCACGGCGTCTATCGGAGACGCGGCAAGTACGGGTCGAACCACAGAGACTTGTGGTGCTCTAAGGTTGATCAAGGCTTACTTCCACTGAATTCAGGCAAGGTAATGTGACAGAACTATAAGTTGGTGTTTTTGTTGCCGATACGGCTGATTTTGAACTGAAGTGATACTAAACTAAGGTAAACTGTGACAAAGGGAATGCTGGGTTTTCAAATCCACCTCTAACCCCTACTGTGCATTCAACTAAGTTGAAGTTCTTGTTCCTATGCTAGATGAGTGAAGATTGTCAATTCTACCACGTATCTAAGGAGTTTCACCTAGTGACACTTCAATATTCAGCTAAGACACTAACCTAGAGTACTGGTTGTCTAATTAAGCACAACCAGTCAAGAGAATTAGCAATAATCATTGAAGTAAGGGCTGAAACACATTCAACACAGATATGACCTAACTACAATGCATACATGATATACACTGTGAGAGAAAAGCATTGAGGTGTTAAATTGAAGCTATCTAATAACATTAAACACCCAAGAACAATCCAACAGAGTTTAAGCACAATATTGAATTAGGGTTTCATTGAAACCCTAACAAAACTAATTAAAACATAATAAAATAACAAAGAACAAAATTAAACCTAATTGAAGCACTGGCTAGCCCAGGCATGAGTTTCTACACAACCTCACAACTCTATTTATACATGCCAGAAATTACCCAAAACTACAAACCCTAATTTATATTTAAAATAGAAATTGAATGCAACCCATACTCTGATAGCCTCTGAATTGCTGTTCTCCCTTGCTTGTGCGGCAGTTGATTGATGTTTGCTTCTTCTCTTCCAACTGTGAACCCTAACCCTAACCTAACCCTTTCTATCTCTTACTTAGCTCCTAAGGAAGAAGCTAAGACAGAGCTAGAAAGTAGTTGGGAGGGGATGGCGAAGGTGGTGGTGTCGGGAGATGATGGAGTTGGTGGTATAGGTGGCTCGAGGTGGTGGTATGGGTGAAGAAGGTGGAGGAGTAGAGCTCGCTTTCTGTGAGAGTGACGGGAGAGGAAGAAAGAGAAGATGGAAGGGAAATGGGTAAGGTCGACTAGGGTATAGGGTTAGATAATTTTGTTGTGAAGGTGTGCGGCGAGATGTCGATGGGAAGGCATCACGAGCGTAGGATCTAGCCGGAGAAGATCCGAACGGTCGAGGGGGAATCGAGGCGATTTGTTGTGGAGCGGGAGTATCAAAACATGATGTGAACGATGGAGCGACCGTAGGATGTAGCTAGACGCGATCTCGAACGGCTCGGGATGAACGGGTTCGGATCCGGTCGTGGGTAGCTCTAGCCCATGTCTTCCTTGTTGGGTTGCAACCGATTTGCGCGCGGGCTTTGGCTATCCGCTCCCATAGATGTTTGACTCCAATTCTTCTCTCTTTAGCTCCTCGTTTCCAGGACTTTATTTATTACCTAAAAACACAAAATTAATTAATACAAATATTTATTCTTGAAAACAAAGAAAACACAGAACTGGGATAATATCTCGATTTCTAAGCGCAAAAGATGAGTAAAATGCCAATAAAAAGGTGTATAAATATGCACTATTTGGCACTCATCAAATACCCCCAAACCCGAATTTTACTTGTCCTCAAGTGAAACAGAAATGAAGAAATCCTAATTATACCACCTGTCGCAGTCTCTCGAATGCATTTAGCGTATGCACTAAGCCTTTAAACCCCTAGGTGTCCCTAGTGGACGAGTTGTAGTCTCGTGAGGGTTTGTGAGGTGTACCCACAAAACCTTCTCCAACTTCGAGTGTAAAAGAGTCTCAAGCATCCAAGAAGCTATGAGTACATAGAGTTTCGCATGCTAGTAACATGAAGTTAGAACTACCAAAGAACGCACTCTCATCCTTAAGTGCCGAGCGAGAAGTAACCATACCATATGAAAGAATTCGGATTCGATTGTGATCATAAGTCTCAACTTCGCCTCACCATTAGGATTTTATGATAATTGCACTCAAAAAGATCGCTTTTTAGTCTCTCATGTGTGCAGCAGGAATAAAGAGAGAAATCGCACACGTTGTAGGTAAGAAGGATAACCTTCCGAAATAAAATCTGAGACTCCACGTAAGTGTGGACAAAAATAATCTTTTTCTGATGATCTCTAAGAAAGGAAATCAACCATATGCAAGGGGTGGGAGTACTCATTCACTTCTCACCCGATCGGCAATTAATATCACTCTCTCATAAGAACCATAGAAACGTCTTCATTCTTCGGTCTTCAATTGTTGATGACGAACTTCTAAACTTCACAAAACTTGACAATTTTTAACTTTTCTACTCAAATTCCTTGTTGTTTGGATTTTTCTTTTTAAATTCTTCTTTACCATGGTGGTAGCAAAAATAAACTACAATATTTTTTTTGATTTTTGATTTTTTTGATTTTTTTTGATATTTTTTTTTTTTTTTACATACAAAAAGTGAAAATAAAATACAAATAATGAAACAACTAACTCCATGGACAAAGGACTCAATTTTTCCACAACTTGTATTGTCTTGATTTTATAAATTTTATTAATTCTCATCCTATTTTCTTTTCTTTGTTGCACATAAACCTTGGACTATATCAATTTTTCTTTCAATATTCTGATGATGCTCCGTTTGTTGACGATGATGTGTTTCTATGGGTCTTGCTGATTGAGAGAGAGAGAGTGATGCTAACGGCAAATCGGTATTTAGAAGGAGTTTTCATCTTTAGACGTCACCCTCATGATTGACAAAAACTAGCACTCAAGAGATCAAAAGTAGTGCTTGAAATTGGTGCGAAGTTGGGTAGCTCACCATTCCTACCCGGAATTTACGTATGGTGACACACACTCTAACAGCCTTTTCTAGAAAGTTGCAAAAATTGAAGGTTGGTGCCTCACTTGATGTAAATTGGGTAGTCTCCACTATGGGTGATCACAATTCTACTACCGAATATCTAACAAAGCACCTAATTCGCCCTCCCGGTATGGTTAAATCCAACTTTAACGCTCTAATCAACTAAGGAACCCGATTGCATTCTCCTAAGATTTCTAACTTTTGTTATTTCGGGTCGATTCTCTATGTAAACATAGCTAGAAGCATGCTAGTGACTCTAAAATCTCTAAAAGTTGGAGGTTTTTACAAAAAGAGTTTTATGAATTTTTTTTTGAATTTTTGAATTTTTTTTTTTTTTTTTTTTTTTTTTTTTGTAAAATTAAAAGATAAAATAAAAGACTAAAAACTCTAAATGCAAATGCACCCCCAAACCTAAATCAAACATTGTCCTCAATGTGTCTACATATAGAAAAAATTTAAACAGTCACATACCGAGAGAACTATGCTTGATAAGAGAAAAGGGAAGAGATTAATGGATGTCGGCAGGAGCAAGGTTGAGCTTCTTTAGTCAAGGCTAGAATCCAACATTCTCAACGGAGATCATATCGGATTAGCATAATATATGCGCATGAAGACTCAACCGATTCAAGAAAAGAAAATTTAACAAGTCCTACTGGATATATACAATGAAAATTCACCATAAACTAACAATCTAAAGAGTTGAGGATCAACCCAATAGAAAATATGTACACACATTAACAAATTTTTACACAAATATAATATGATTAGTGCAAGTAAGACTGGGCAGATGTGAAGGAGTTTCCAAACCTAAACTTGTGAACGGTGTGTTTGGGAGCACAAAATCTTGCAATTTTAAAGGTACATCATGCAAAAGGTCTAACTCAAAATGAGTATTGCTAAGAACAGTGCATACATACACATTCCAACCGTGGCTCCTTAAGAGTGTTATACTTTGATGCAAAATAGTCCAAGAGGACTTGGGAAGCACAAAGCTCTAGGCCTAAGTTAGGCATTTTGAGAAAAGTTGGTTTTGCAATTTTGTTACAAACTACACCTAGGTTTGGTGGAGGAGTTTCAATTTGTGACTCGGGAGAGAGGTTAGGTACATCTAAGTTGTTTTCATGCATAAGATCATTTGCACCATCGCATACTTTCCTAAAGTCGACACGGGTAAATCATGTTCATTTTCACAGTGGATAATTGCACAGTTCCACATCATCATCACATATATGAATATTAGAAGAAGCATCATTCATGGGGTTCATGTAAGAGACACTTAATGTCTCTGAACCTAAAGATTCTATTACATTTTCAAAATACACATGCTCTTCATATTCATCATCATCATCATAGCAAAAATTCATCTCTCCATTCAAAATTGTAGTATTTTTAGTGTACTCATCTACCTCTGGATTAGGTTCATATTCAATGTTAGTTGCATGAGTAAGACTAGAAACACTATTTTCAATCCTATCATTTTGTAACTCAATCAGGTTCCTTTGAAGAATCATCTTGAGTTGTTCTATTGAAGGAGAGTCTTCACTAGTGGGTATGCATTCCTCATATGGATATTCATTGTATGGTTGTGCATTAGGTTCACTAGAGAAGGGAATTTCAAACATGTTGCTATGTGGATGGTCATGCATTGCATTCATTTCAAGCCTAGCATTTTGCTCCATGAGTGTTTCCATTATTGATTGCAAACTAGGAGTTGGGGGAGTATAAAATTGTTCATCTCCCCACTGTGGTGAATGATGCATGTGTGCATGGTCATAGTCACTTCTAGACAATTCGTACATTTGATTATCATGGCTTTCCCTAGATCGCCTAAACTCATGTAAAATGTAGCAGAGTTCTCAGCAGGTGGTCTAAGCTACCACATAAGGTACAAGTATACATTGCATAGTGTCTAGGGGGATTAGATTTGACAGATTGCTCATGTAATTGCCTTTCTAAAGCATAAACTTGAGCTTCTAATTGATCTAGAAGTGATGACTGGGTATGAGGAAGGTGCTCATTCTCAACCTGTGGTGGATGATACATGTGCTCATAATGATTAGGGAATGTGAGGTCAGGGCCCTGAGAAGGCGCATAAAATTCCCTAAAATCACTATGGTATGTGGGGGGGTTCATCCTGTGAAGCGTGCCCGTAAGCAAGCTCTCTAAGGGATTTGTTTCCATCCCCAGATGCAGACCAAAATCCTAACATGATTTATCAACTCAAATTGAACTCAAAGTCTAGTTTGGTTTATGTGGGTTTTGTTTGGTTTAAATGGGTTTCATTTGGTTTAGGAATGTTTGGTTTGTGTGGGTTTTGATTTGGTTTATTGGGCTTCAGTTTGGTTTATTGGGGATTAGTTGTTTGCAGCCCAGGAAGATACAACCCACAAAAGAAAATAACACTTTATTCTAAGTGTAAGCCCAAAAGGTTGCTTTTTGAATTTGCTAAGCCCAGCTGAATAAGTGTATTACAGCCCAACAGATGTGGGTTGAAGGGTTGTGTGGGCTTTTGGTTTGGTTACAACCCTGGTCTTGTGTAATTGCACAGCTCAAGTTCTGCTAGAGCCCAGTTGTTGGACGGCCCAGTTATGTGGGCTTCACCGGTAAGGGTGCGAGCCTAGTCGGCGTGGGAAGGATAAAACTTAGTTTGAGTTCTTGTGGGCTCGGTTTGGTGTAAGCCCAAGCTATGCAAAACTCGAGTGGTTTGCACAAATGCACATCTTCTATGCAATGGTTGTGTGTGCTTCAGACACAGAGATTAGCACAAACCTAGTGCTTGCGACTTAGCACAATCTAGTGCAAGACTTCAATACAACACTAGTTTCAAAGTTACACACAAATTATCGTGCATGCATTAGCAACAACAAGTTTAGTTGATATCAACTTTATGCACTGTGGTGGCTTATGCTCAAAGTTGCCAAGGAGACACAACACGCCTCTATATGCAGCTCCGGTTTGCACAGAGCAAGGCACTTTTTTGCACTCACTCACCCTAGAGTTACACACCTCGCGTAAGCTATTCAATTTCCAAAGATCGTGTACACAAGAGCGTAAATACTACTAAGGTATATAAAGACTTTGCAAGATGCCTCAGTGGTATGCAAGGGGTGTGTGTACTATCTAGCACCGATTATAGCATGCATTCGGGTCAATCAGTTGGCTCACTGCCACACAGATTCACATGCTTTTCACCAGATCTTTCACAGCTCACTGTGTCACGGCAGAGTGCGAGATGTGCAAACTTTGGAAACCTCGGTTGTGGCTCAAACTCGCAGCCTTGGGGCCGAGGTTGAGCACAACAGGGTTTCAACAAGGCTCGGTGGCAGAGCTCGGTGGTATGCAAGGGGTTATGCTCAGCCTAACTTGGCTTTCCAGAGTGGACCCAACACTTGCAGCTGTGGGCTAGCAAGGTGGCTCACAAAGTCTGGTGGAGGTTTAGGCACCGCGGCTCACAGGGCCCGGTGCATTTCAGAAATACATAGCAAGGCGAATCACAACATCATGCTCTTTCAAATCGTGGTCTCACAGATGGCCTAGCACTTGCAGCCTTTCTGGGTTGTGGCTTACAAATGGCCTAGCAACATGCAATTTTCAAGCATAAACTAACTTGG
The DNA here is from genome assembly GCA_023531295.1 of Papaver armeniacum. Classification (NCBI taxonomy): domain Eukaryota; kingdom Viridiplantae; phylum Streptophyta; class Magnoliopsida; order Ranunculales; family Papaveraceae; genus Papaver; species Papaver armeniacum. The sequence continues at coordinate 76,805 of JAJJWW010017209.1, forward strand.
GTTTCTAAGTTGTGGCTACAACTTGCGCCTTCAGGGGCTAAGTGCATTCACAAACTCAAAGACAACAAGTGAGAGCTTATGCACAGTGTTCACAAAGAAACACCCATGTGGTTATGCTCGTGCCTTGGGTGCACAGGCAGATGATTATGCTCACTTACGTTACCCACTACTCATTCAGATGCTCTAAGATTATACACAATGTTAAAACCAATTCACAAAGGCCACAGGGTTGACAGGGCTGGTGACAGGGCATATGCTCAGCAAATTCAAAAAGTAGGTTTGCACACAGCACAGGGCAGATAATGGCTAACCTTAAGTCTGCGCCTTTCCTTGCCTTTCTCCCTTTTGGCTTGTCTCACTTTGCTCATAGGCACAAAAGACAGGTACTCGGCCTGCTCAAGAGAGATGATCGGGCCTCGATTGTGCATAATTAAAACCATGAGTTAAAGCCAAAATAGCCGTAATGTTGTAATGACAGATTAAGTTACAACATGTGTGAACCGAGAGGAAAAGTGAGTGACTAGTCGCACAATCCAAGTGAGCTAAAACAAGCACAAAAGAAGCTAGAACTCGGAGATGCAGAGGTATACAGTGAGAAAGCAAGACTAAGAGAGAGACTAGCGGATGGAACTACAAAAAAATCGAAGCAGAAAATTAAGCTAAGGATTACAATGTAGATGGAATATTAAGCTAAAATGCGATGAAACTAAGTTACACTAATTCAGGGCTAAATTATACTAACAACAGACTAAAAAAACAAAAAAAAAAGCCAAAGAAAAACAAAGTAAATCAGACAGGATGAGATTCAGTAAAGACAGGCCAAAGAACAACATGGCACACGCCAAGTCCCCGGCAGCGGCGCCAAAAACTTGGTAGGCCTTGAGATGTGTAAATATTATGGCCTACGTGTTATAAACCGCAAGTGCACGGCGTCTATCGGAGACGCGGCAAGTACGGGTCGAACCACAGAGACTTGTGGTGCTCTAAGGTTGATCAAGGCTTACTTCCACCGAATTCGTGCAAGGTAATGTGACAGTAACTATAAGTTGGTGTTTTTGTTGCCGATACGGCTGATTTTGAATCAAGTGATACTAAACTAAGGTAAACCGTGACAAAGGGAATGCCGGGTTTTCAAATCCACTCTAACCCCTATCGTGCATTCAACTAAGTTGAAGTTCTGTTCCTATGCTAGATGAGTGAAGATTGTCAATTCTACCACGTATCTAAGGAGTTTCACCTAGTGACACTTCAATATTCAGCTAAGACACTAACCTAGAGTAATCGCTGTCTAATTAAGCACAACCAACCAAGAGAATTAGCAATAATCATTGAAGTAAGGGCTGAAACACATTCAACACAGATATGACCTAACTACAATGCATACATGATATACACTGTGAGAGAAAAGCATTGAGGTGTTAAATTGAAGCTATCTAATAAACACCCAAGAACAATCCAACAGAGTTTAAGCACAATATTGAATTAGGGTTTCATTGAAACCCTAACAAAACTAATTAAAACATAATAAAATAACAAAGAACAAAATTAAACCTAATTGAAGCATCAAGCAGCCTGTGCATGAGTTTCTACACAACCTCACAACTCTATTTATACATGCCGAAATTACCCAAAACTACAAACCCTAATTTATATTTAAAATAGAAATTGAATGCAACCCATACTCCGATAGCCTCTCGAATTGTCAGTTCTCCCTGCTTGTGCGGCCGTTGATTGATGTTTGCTTCTTCTCTTCCAATCGTGAACCCTAACCCTAATCTCCAACCCTTTCTATCTCTTACTTAGCTCCTAAGGAAGAAGCTAAGACAGAGCTAGAAAGTAGTTGGGAGGGGATGGCGAAGGTGGTGGTGTGTCAGAGATGATGGAGTTGGTGGTATAGGTGGCTCGTGGTGGTATGGGTGAAGAAGGTGGAGGAGTAGAGCTCGCTTCCGTGAGAGTGACGGGAGAGGAAGAAAGAGAAGATGGAAGGGAAATGGGTAAGGTCGACTAGGTATAGGGTTAGATAATTTTGTTGTGAAGGTGTGCAGCGAGATGTCGATGGAAGGCATCGCGAGCGTAGGATCTAGCCTGGAGAAGATCCGAACGGTCGAGGGGGAATCGAGGCGATTTGTCAGTGGAGCGGAGTATCAAAACATGATGTGAACGATGGAGCGATCAGAGGATGTAGCTAGACGCGATCTGAACGGCCGGGATGAACGGGTTCGATCCGGTCGTGGGGTAGCTCTAGCCCATGTCTTCCTTGTTGGGTTGCAACCGATTTGCGCGCGGCTTTGGCTATCCGCCTCCATAGATGTTTGACTCCAATTCTTCGCTCTTAGCTCCTCGTCCGGACTTTATTTATTACCTAAAAACACAAAATTAATTAAGACAAATATTTATTCTTGAAAACAAAGAAAACACAGAATCTGGGATAATATCTGATTTCTAAGCGCAAAAGATGAGTAAAATGCCAATAAAAAGGTGTATAAATATGCACTATTTGGCACTCATCAAAACCTCACACAGATGCACTGCAAGAAGGGAGTGCTTTGAATTCGAGAGATCAATTTGTAGGACTCCGGCCTAAACCAAGACAATGGCCGTTCCAGAGTCAATTCGGTGACAAGAGAGGATGGGTCGATATGTAGGAGGAAAGCTAAGAAATGTGTGAGATCAATGATGATCGAAGATTGTAGGTGTGTTATGTATTCTGCGTGAAGAAATAAGATAAGCTCTGATTGATTGAATTTTCTCTGTTGAGAGTAATTACTCAGACGTTGAGATGTTAATCTCTTGTTGTCTGTTTGACGTAAGATTGTCTTCCTTTCAATCATGATTCAGAGACTTATTTATATTTCTAGAATTGTAAACACCTTGATCCCATGAAGTGTGACAGTTGCTGGAGTTAAAGAGTGGGGAAGTGGAAATCGTGTTAAAACCAGTTGCTCATCATCCGGAGACTTGGTTGATTTTCCATCCACTACTTTGCTAACTCCTTCAACTGATTGCATGACTTGCTCACATTCTCGTCGTGTGTATGAAGACACGTTCCGTAGACCGCCAGACCAAAACCCTAGTTAATATCCCCCCATGTAACACGATTGATGTCTTGTGATTATGGAGTCTGCAAGGCAGACGTGTATTTAGTTAGTCTTAGTTGTTGACTTCATGGGACGATGAGTCCTTGTATTGCTGAGTTGAACGTGATTTGCAAATGTTCTGAGACTCATGAATTGAACGTGTCCATTGAGACAGAGGTATATAATTCTCAAGTAAATGTTGATAGTTAAGGTGAGCAAATATTGCTCATTCGATGAATTGTTGAATATTTATAGTTGAACCAATATTCCTTAGTCTAGGAAAATATTGCTTATCTGAGCAAATGTTGCTCGTTTGATGAATTATTGGTAGCGCGACCAAAATAAAATATTAAATTAAAATACTGATAATTGAACCGAGTATAATTAATAAAATTTTGATCATGGGATCAACGTAAAATTATTAGCGTTTGAATCTGGAATTATGAACCTTGGACTTGAAACCCTAATTTGATCAATTGATGATTTATTGAAAATCAAACATGGAGCGAAGGAGGGACCGGCTACATGGGATGATGAGTCGACCATGTAGCGCCCAGATGCTCAAGTGAGCAAATACCAAAGTCTCTTGAAGACCAGTTGGTGAAAGGATGATTAAATACTGGTTTAATCATTTATTAAAATAATGCTCGTCTGAGCCTTCGGTGATAAAACCTAATTAATTATGAAGAGATGAGGGACCGACCAAGGGGTCATGAAATCAGCCCTGATTGGTCACGGAACCGTATGACGATCGTTTTATGAAATTCCAAAATTGTTTGGAAGAGTTTGAACCTAATGTGAACAAATTAGGTCAAATGATGAAAGTATGAGGGACCGGCCCCTTGCAAGCCAAAGAGCCAACCTTGGTCGGTCAAGGTAATATGCTCATGTCACCAAAATGTTCGCCTCGCCCGAGAATTTTGATATTTTCCAAGCGTGCATTTGAGCAATCATTTGAGAAAATATGAAGAAATCAAGGTTTTTGCTCAACCGAGGAAACTTCATGGGATGAAGGAAATAATAATAATAAAATGAAGGAATCATGAAGTGTGGGACTGGCTATGGCTAAGGCATGGCTGAAGCCGGCCAATAAGTCCGGTCTCATAGCACTTTTCCTAATTTTATTATATTTTTCATGATTTTAAAGGAAATATCATAAAATCAAGGAGTTTGTTGAAACCAAGGAGTTTCCTTGAAGTGAAGGAGTTTTCCATGAGATGAAGGAAACATAAAAAATAATAATAACAAAACAAGGGGCGTATGGGACCGGCTAGGGCATGACCGGTCGGCTGGGCCCGGTCCCGTGAGTTTTCCCTAATTTATGTATTATTTACATGATTTGAAGGAATTTTCATAATTTGAAGGAAATATCATAAAATCAAGGAATTTCATGGGATGAAGGAAATAAAATAATAAGAAATGCAAGGTGTGGGACCGGACACAACTAGGGCATGACCGGCCGGCTAATAGGCTTGGTCCTGCACACCTTTCCTAATTAATTGTTATTTCCTTGATGTGAAGGAAACACCATAAAACTGAGGAGTTTCTTTGAAACGAAGGAATTTTGTTCAAATGAGGGAATTTTCATGAGGTCAAGGAAAATAATAAAAACATGATAAAAGATAACAATTGGGCGTGGGACTGGCCACGGCACGACCAGACGGCTGGTGGGCCCACTCCCCTAGCGCCATGATTAATATTTTATTATTCATTATTTTATTCCTATTTTGCATAGGTTCATCGTTCCTTCGTGTTTGGAATGCTCGTTCGTGCATTCAGTGTGCTCGTTAGTGCATTATTCTGAGTACACTTGCACCATTTTGGCCTGGGGCTTACTCGATAGTACTCGATGCCCGCAGTGTTGAATATTTATTACTAACCCATGGAATTCTGCTGGGAAGAACCATGAATTGAAGTAACGAAATATTATGAATGCATGGAATATTTTCTAGGGATCCAGTTAATGGATCTAATGATTTAAGAATAATTAATTGATGGCTCTATACTAGTACGATCGTCTAGGAGCATTAATTATTCAGGAATTGAGTGATATGAGCTTGTTGAAGCGTCATATTTCTTTTATATAGTCAGGGAAAACATTGTTGCATCTTGAAGACATTATTGCTCTATACTAGCAGGCAAGCTGTCTAGGAGCCGTCCAATCTTTCGATTCTATATATAAGTAATTACTGAAATTGCTCAATATTCATGAGATATGTCGTTGCCTCAGCTGAGAGACTACACATCTACATATACTCTGAGAGACAGTATTCTCGTGGCATGAGCTTTCATGCTTCAATGAGAGACATGAGCCTCAATACTCATCTGATTGCTGGATCAGGAGCATGTATAATTATGGTTTTACGATTTTAACCCTTGTTGAAAATCCACCATCTACATTTGTGTATTTGTAAGTGTTTTGGGGAAATAAAGATCGATGGACTAAAAGTAGGAATTCCGCTCGTGAAATGGAGGAAATTAAGTAATTTATAATTCAATGGGCTAGGCCCGAAATAAATAACACGGAGAATTATTTCATTGGTCCAATTATTTGGATATGAAAGTATGGAAGAATTTGCATTGCGTTGACATGTAGCGCATTCTATTGGGCGATGATGTAGTAGTGGGAAATAGAAAATTAAAGTGGTTTCGTTTGAAAGCTATAAATTACGTTGTGGATACATGGAGTGATGGGGAGTTCGAGCAATAGTTTTAGAATTTTTATTCTTTTTAAATCTTTTGTAGTGGAAAGTTAAACCCCATCACTGAATGGAGGAAGCCAAGTTTCACGATTGTGGTAAATAAATTATTTTTTTAATGATCTTTTGCATTATAATTAAATTGATTTATGATTTTTATTGAATGGTTGTGATTTCAATTGATGGGTCATGCTTAGCTTAAGTATTTTTATTTTCCATTCTTTAGATTTACAGTTATTGTTTTCAAATTCTACCTTAGGCAAAGAATTAGAGTCAAAGAATTTTTATCATATGATAAATGTTTAGAAATAATTTTGAACCACATAAATATGAAATATGGTGGAATCCTGAGTCCCGGTATCACTCAATTTTATTATAATCTTCTATTTATATGCTAGTTTTATTTTATAATTGATTCTAAAATCAACTTCACAAGTCCGAAAATCGAATCATTTCATACCACTGTAAAACTTACATCATGGACATTCATGAGATCCATCAAGAAATTTCATAATCTTGAATTTTCTAATCACAGGTAACATCAGAGATTTCCAGGTGAGAAAATTAAAATCTTGATTAATTAGTTGTTAGTAAGATTAATTAGTGATAGATTAGTTTGTCAAGATTAAATCTAAGATTTTTGAACAATTTTGAATGACTTTTTTTAAAAAGTGTTAGATATATAAAGAGAAGAAGAAGAAACCTAGAAGGATTTTGTGAGATTTGAGGGAAGATACTAATGATATAACTACACCGAATAATCATGTATAGGCGCAAATGACGTTGAATGTTATTTTTGGGTTTGATTCACATGGTAAATGGAAAAAAAATACCAACAGTCGGTATAAATGCAATGTCGACTCTCAAGAATCGGTATGGCGTTCATCATTTAGCAATGCCGAATGTGGTGATAAGATTGGATGTAACTTGTTTTCAGATTTCGGTTCGATTTTTGTAGAAATATAGAATCCAGTCCTCTTTACCATGAGCATCCCCCAATTTTTATTCAGATTCTTAGATTTTAGGTATTTTAAAAATTTATCCAGGTAAAAGGCAGTATAGTATTTTCGTCATTAAAAATTATCCCTTAGTCTGAATTTATTCTCATTTAACCGTGAGTATCCCCAATTTGTGGGAGTATCCCTCAAATGTGAGCTCTAATAAATGAGTTTAGCATTTTACGATTAAAACCAAATCACCAATATAAATTTTATTCTCGCAACTTTTGCTAAAAAATGTTCCTCAGCTTCATGTGATCACTATCTACAATTTTAATATGATATTTCTATTAATTCATCCGGTTTCTTATATCAGAGTTATGAGATAATCAATAAGCAGAGAAGGACACAACAAACATTGGGTAAAAAGAATATTTCGAAATATTTGTTAAAATTACTAAAAATGTGATACGTACTTGGGAGGATGGCGAAAACTAGCTAATAATATGTTGACCTCATGTCTGTTAGATCCGACGACAATAGAGCTTATAAACCAAAAAAAATCTACCAGTGCGAGATCAAATTGTTTTCCGTTTTCTTGGATAATTTTCGGAGTTTAGATAAGTTGATAGGGGTTACCAAATCAGAGATGGTGAACTAGAGATTTCGCCTATGTTAGGTAAAATTATGAGAAACACCCTTATAGACCCTGGCATTTTTAGGGGCGACCCCAAAAGAATTAGGGGCGACACTAAAAGACAAAAAAGGTTATCGTGACTAATTGGCTCATTATCATCTACAACGGTTTCATTATTAAGGGTCAAGGTCGAGCTTTCTAACTAATGGAACTAGTCGAGACTCAGTAAAAATTATAGAATCTAGCTTGGGTTTCCATTTATTAGTGTCTAGCAGGCGGTGTGGAGTCTAGTAAAGCATTGACTTCACAAATAACACCATCATCATCAAAACCATACCCAAAATGAGCTAAGCAAACCTCTAATGGATCTTCCGAGTGGCTCTTGCAAAAACCCTCATGAAAGTGCATATTTTCTTTTCGCCGCAGCAACACTTCCGTAGCCAAGGTAACCTAAAAATATCAAACAAACCTGCGGTGAAAAAGGATCTAAAGAAAATCTAAAAGAAAAAAATAAAAAAATTATATACAAAAAGATATCAGAATCGTAGTAGTATTTGGCAAACTACTCACCTCACAGAGCGGGCGCCTTAAAAACTTGATGTAGACTTTATATGATCAAATTAACTAATAATATGGATACACTTTTCGCGCTCGTGAGCATTCGGAGTTTGATCAAAACCTAGTTATATCCGGCAAAGGGCACGGCGTCAATTGTGGTATCGAGTAGCAATGGCTGTCAAAGCTCGTACGAGAAGCGTGGAAATACTCTCTACCAACTAATATCAAAAATTAAATAACCAAATCTAGGATGATGTTTGAACGATCTTTCATGAAATTTGAAACAAAACGAGTAAAAATAATTCTAACAATAAACAAAATGAGAATGGCTGCTAGGGTCTTCGCTCCACCAATTAACTATGCAAACTCTACTAATCTTTAAAAATATATTCCATGCATTATCAAATATCGTTTCTCCGCTATAGTTTCGATTCATGGGTAGTGATTCTAAAGCATTACCTATCAACCCTTACACCACGTCAAGGGATTTAACCGGCTAATAAATATCAATTCAAAAGCATAAAGAATCAAGAAAATCATATAAATCGATTAAATACCAAGCTATACCAGAAAGAACTATTAATCAATCAAATCATTATTAAGCATAACAATGCAGAGTTTCATTACTAATAAAATTGGTCTTCAACCAAACCCTAACATGGACTCTAAGCTAGACATGGCTTTCAAAAGCCATAAACATATCAAAAATTAAACTCTAGCTAATGAAAAATGAAGAATCAAAAACAAAACTTAAACCCTTCTTCCTGCAGGTGACTATGGCCTGGGTCCCCTTCAAATAGTCACCTCTTATACACCTTCCTTTTCTTTATTTCATTAATCAAAGTATCAAAATAAATTATTCAATGAAATATCTTGTATGCAATTGATGTCAGCACGGTGATTTTCCCTAAGCAGATTTGCCACCTTTGTCTTCCAATGAAATAATAAACTCCCTTTATTTCAAAATCTCCCAAATGAAGAAAGAAGTTATTTTATTTCCAAAATAGTCACGTGTAAATATTCCCCAAATTAATTCTTCACACGAACACAAATTATCTTTCCTTAAAGGGAATATATTTGTGAAGTAAAGTAAGAAAGATAAAATAGTTCCCATCTCTCAGTTTCATGTGCCAACCCCACTTTGATTTCAATTCCTTTGCATGCGCTTTTTGCCTCACCTATGAAACAATTCCCATTCTCGCCTGATATATATGGAGATACGCAGGCCACTACATTTTGTCATTTTGTCAGCTGTGGTTGCCGATATAAGGGAAATGGCCTTGTGCCAACGCATTTATCATTGTGGTTGCTGAGAGATGGAAATACCAGCTAACCTATTCTCATCACCGTACGTTATATATGAAATACTAAAGCAAGGTACTAAGCGTCATTGATATATAGAAATACCAAAGCCAACAGATTAAGTGGCCTAGCTGAGTATATAGAAATACTGTAGTCAGATAGGGCGTTGTCGGGCTGATATATAGAAATACCGTAGCCAACATATTTGATCACTGCGAGGGCTGTCACATGGGAACACTAGGACCGAATCCCGCTACTCTCACCATCATGGTTGGGTTTATGTATGGAAGTACTGTGCCAACCACATTTTGCCATTTTGGTATCGCAAACACCATTAAGTCTCACATTTTGCTGTTTCATTCGCCTGGATAGATCGAATCCACCGTACCTTCTAAGCAAAAGCACTAAAATAAGATATTCAGTAACTCAAATATCAGTATCCTAGCCAATATAAATATGGGTATAAAATATAGCATTTACATGCTTAATCACCACTCACCGAACCCAAACACCACAAAATGATATATTTAATAAAGCATGAAAATTGAATTGTAATCCACTAGTACGCCAATGCAATATCACCGTAAATGAATTGACAGAGAAAAACGCCATGGATTACAATTAATTAATACACTACTGGAAAAAAAGTATTTAACGACCTAAACAGTTGTCGACGACATACCTATTTCACGCTTATCTATAGGTTGCACAAGGGGGTTGTGGAAGGTCCTCAATTCTTTACAACTCAATAATAGTCGTAAACACTCGCTGTCGCTCCTTTTTATACCACGCTGGCCTGGGCCAGAATGTTCTTCAAAATTTCCTTATTTGCCTATCACATAACTACACCTCTGGTTGTGAAAATAACCCTACACTACACTTGTTGGGATTGTAGAAATTTCTTTGACAACTATGGTTGGAGTTGTATGTGAATTCTTTGACAACAATTGTTTGAGTTGCATGTCACTTATTTTACAACAATGGTTAAGAGTTGTATGTCATCTCATTGACAACTTCTGCATTAGTTGTATGTCACTTCTTTGACAACTTTGGTTTGAATCGTATGTCACTTCTTTGACAACTATAGGAAGTGTTGCATGTCATTTCTTTGACAACTCTAATTCTGAGTTGCGGTACATATTCGATTTGAAAAAAAAAAGATTTGAAAAAAAAAATTTGAGAATTTAAATACAAAATTAAATCTGTAATACTTAAATAACCATGAAAGAAGATCGCATTTCCAATTATAATCACTATTTGTTTAATACTACGTAAGATCGCTTTTACAAAACTTCAACACCAAAAAAGAATAAACTAGTAACACTTTTATTTTAGTAAAACCCTTCTAGCTATTATTTCTCAACTTTCTAAAAATCATCAATCCTACAAACAACGATGATAACTCTTTCCTTTCCAACTTTCTCCATTGCTCTGCTAACATCTCCCCAATCTCCCTTTCACCATTTGCAGGAGATGGTACCCACCTATTCGTAAAAATACAAAGTAGAAAATCAACATCGTAAATTGCCGATACATCGAAGAGTGTAATTAGTAACAAAAATATGACTATCCATATGCTAGAGACGGCTTATTTATGAATGCAAATTATATTTGAATATGCTAACAAGCATATATTGAGTAAGATTATTTAAATATACGAGGGAATCACATCCATGACCGTAAAAGAAAAAGTACCAACACATTATATAATATTATTTAAATTTGCGTAACTAAGCATATATTAAGTAAGCTGAGAATAGAGATACATGGAACAACTAACAAGTGGTATAGTGGTCATGTACATTGATCTTATGTGGTGTATCTGCTTTGCTAAATTGGCATCAGCTTAAACTTGTATGCCATGGCAAACTGTTTCGATGCTAAAGAACAAACATAACTCTCTATATCATGGGACATGCCTAATTAACAATATTAAAAATCACTATTAACAATACTAATTCATTGTGATTCAACGAACGATAACAATTCTACAAGGGTGTAAAAGAAAATGATGGGAAGACATAATGTGCTCTTACATCATATGAAGAAGGCATTACAATTAAAAATATAAATATGCATAAGGATATGGTGAGCACTAAAAAGATGTCTGGAAAAGAACTCACCTGTCAAGCATTTACAATAGCTAGGGAGCCGCACCGCACTTGGAAGTTGGAACACCAATAGCAACTGAAATAATCACACAAGTGATCAAAATATAGCGCACAAACGCCCAAATCTCGTATCTAAAATTCAACTTAACGTAAATCTAATCAAATATATACATATAAAAAAAATACCTCGATGGATGTGGAAACCATCTTTTCACCGATTATTTCGTACTTTTTGTTTCTTTGTTCCCGCTCCCAACCCTTGGTAGGGAAGACTACGATATAAAATGAATCAAATAAGAAACAAGAAAAACGAGAGAATGCTAACAATATATATGGAGTTCAAATTAAATATACTACTTGAGGAAGTAAGTATACAAGAAGTCGACCTTCCTCTTACAAAGTAGATAAGCACATGGTGGAAACGTGATTCTAAATCATCTCTTCGACTTTGTGCCGCCCAATACAAAAGTACAAAGAATCAAATAAATGAGCAACAAGGGTTTAAGATACAAGACAAAGAGACATAATTGAGGGCCACACTAGACTTAGTTTCAAAAACTCCGCCCAAGCCTCACCGGTCACACTACTTTGCCACCCACTAGCCTAAATAGAAAGATATGACAGTAGCCATGAGCTCTATATAAAGAATGCAATACAATGAAGAAAAATATCAAATATACATTGAAGGACATAAAAATAAGGTAGAGCACTAGAACAATGCCAGGCGAAGTACCTGTCGCTTGTCAAAGATTTCAGTGAGCAAGGGGAACTCCCGCACTTGGACCGCCAATAATAAACTGGAATAATCACACAAGTGACCAGCTTGAAAGCCATTTGAGTCTCTCTTCAACTTAACATCCTAAAGTTAGACTATCTCGGAACTTTGAGGGTCGCATGATGAGATAACCACGCCATGTTTAGCGACTGAACTCCGCAGTGACAATCCGCATATCAAGTTGATCATGAAGCTAATTAGCAAACAAAAAAACTTATTAAGTAACAAACTACCATACACATTTAGAATTGAGTAACAAAAAGGTATAATCTAATTGTATCATTTTATACAACAAACTAAAAATGAATAAAATTCCTTCACCGTATGCCGCAGTAAGTAGTTGTATTTGTCAAATTTGATGACATGTTTTCTTCAACCAAGAATCGCCGTTGTCGCTGTGAAGTATGAGACCTTTCATCACTTAGGTCATGACTATGAATGATGATATTGTTTAGGTTTGGTATAAACACATGGATAATCACTAAGTGCAAAATAAATTAAAGAAACAAGAACAACTCCTACCAAAAGATAAATCACTTGAAAGAAAATTATAATACTAATATGAACAACATCTACTCGCTCAAATGATTAATATTACACATGGTCAAAGAAAACTCACATCCTCATAGCTTGAATCATCGTAATCATCATCACTACTTGATTTCTTTCTTCTTCACATCTCCGTTCTTAACTTAACTGAGCAAATGCAGCAAGCAGATCCCAAGACAGCTTGTACTTAATTGGTCCAAATGGATGAACTTCAAGACCAATTGTAGCTGCAAAATTAACAACATGAAAAAAATCTCATCAATAACCAAAATCAAACTATCAATTAACAAAAATCATTATCAACAAGAAAATCAAACCATATTTTTCATAAGAAAAGCATACCCCTGATTTTTCCTGAGTAAACCCTATCTCGTAAATAAGAATGAAAGAAATTGCTCTTGTTACCTTAATGATGATGATGTACGAAGAATCGAATGAGGAGGAGCATTCTTGAAGCAATTGATTCGAGAAACATGTGATTGAGGGAAATTACGATCACTACTGTGATTATAGCTTCACTAGTTATTCAATCCCTAGCCGATCAACCGTGATATCACACTCACGCATCCACTTGCAACTCCATCAATAACAACAGATTCAAAGAATCCAACACACCCATCTTGAATCGAATAACCATAAACCCTAAACTCAACCAATTTGCACAAACCCATCTCGTATTCAGCTCTTTCTCCCTTGTATGCAGCTGAACAAACCCCAAATACATTTCAATTCATTTGAACCCTAAGTTTCTCCAGCATTCAATCCTCAAAACCCCGTTGATTTCAAGAATCCATATCGATCTCTTCTCAACTACAACAATAGACAACTCAAATTTACCCCATCACTAATCTTATTTCCGCTCTTGCAATCCAGCTGAACCCATTTCATCTCGATCTCGATTTCTTCATCACGTAAAGATTGGTATCTCTAGCAATTTCCATCGCCTTTTCTTCGCCACTTGCATCTCAAAATCACCAAACCCACAAGAGTGCATTAATCTTCATTTTCTCGCCTCAGTTATGGAGCCGCCATGGCTTCGCTTTTTTCTTCGGATGTAGGATTTCCGATTTGCTTCATATCGAAACCGATTCCTTTGTTAAATCACCGGTTAAACAAATCTTGAGTGAGGATTTTTTTCTCGAGGGAGGCAACTTGAGTTAGGTTTTTTTTTCCGAGGGAGGAAGATGAGAGACGAGAGAAAATGAGTGAATGAAGATAAGTGAGAGAAAAAAATCGCTTTGTCTAAAAGAATTTGAACTGATAAGATGTGGTAAGATGGGGTCATACTGGATTATGAAACTATTTGGACGGTATAGATTTAAGTTGAGAGTGTCATACGGATCAAGGAAAGTGTGTTTTTGCGCTTTCTTTGTGTTAATATGAACTCATGTTTTCGATTTAATTATCAACCTTTGACATCAAAAATCCTAAAAATATTAATAAATTTAGGACATTGTTATCGACATTCCGATATAAAAATCCAAAAATGTATAAGAATGAATCTGGAAATGAAACATGAATTCGATAATTGGTGTGTTTCTTCAGGCTTTCTTGTGTTTTTGTGCTTTCATGTGCTTCCGTTTGAATTTCGACTAGTCGCATAGGTCATGAAGTAATTTTTACAAGTCATATAGGTCATGAAGTATCTTTAGTTCACACTGGTAAACTCAGGTTATAAGATTACTAGAGATGGGCCAAGAAATTCAGGATGGTTCTGACTTCAAACTTAACCGGATATATCATCAAAATCGATAAATATGAAGCTCGTTGTTGATTCGAACTTCAAATGTGGTATAACGGCATACAAACTATGAGCCAAGAAGCTCGGGAGGGTTCTCGACTTCAAACTTAGCATGATACATTATCGAAACCGATAAATATGAAGCTCAGTTGTCGATTCGAACTTCAAATGTGGTATAACGACAAACAAATTATGAACCACTGAAGCTCCGAGAGGGTTCTCACTTCAAACTTAACATGATACATTATCGAAACCGATAAATATGAAGCTCTAAGTGTCGATTCGAACTTCAAATGTGGTATAACGACAAACAAATTATGAACCACGAAGCTCCGAGAGGGTTCTCACTTCAAACCTAACATGATACATCATCGAAATCAATAAATATGAATCTCTGTCGATTCCAACTTCAAATGTGGTATAACGACAAACAAACTATGAACCAATAAGCTCCGTGAGGGTTCGGACTTCAAACTTATGAGGATACATCATTGAAATCGATAAATATGAAGCTCAATGTCGATTCGAGAAAGAAAGTGGCTCCGAGCTTGAAACCCGGCCGCCAGCTGACTACTATTAGCCTGAAACTTGATAAGAACGAATGAATCCATTCATTTACAGGAAAGATTCCTTCGTAATATTCTCCAAAACCTTAAACAAACCCTATTCTCGCATATTGTATGCATACCCTGGCTCGAGATTGAAACCTCGGTCTGGAGTGGACTACAATAAGCTCAAACTTGTAAGAACGATGAATCCATCCATTTACTGTAAGATTCCTTCGAAATATTCCTAAACCTTAAACAAACCCTATTCTCGGCATATTGTATGCGTATCCTTGGCTCCGAGATCGAAACCTCGGCCGTGAGTGGACTACTATAAGCTCGAAACTTCGGTAAGAACGATGAATCCATCCATTTGCATGCAAGATTCCTTCGAAATATTCCTCAAACCTTAAACAAACCATATTCTCGGCAATGTGCGCATATCCCTGGCCCGAGATCGAAA